>CM056452.1:29880573-30073073 GCA_029783895.1 Triplophysa bombifrons | reverse complement strand
CGTGTGAAGTCGTGGAGATGTGGAGAGAAACCCGAGCAATTAGACTCTTTATAACATGTCGGATGCCTTCCACTTCTCTCTCCTCCACATCGTGACAGACTTTTCCCAATTAAAAAAATGCACCGCAAACGTATAAATCTCCTGTTTGATATCATCCTTAGTGGCCCTCCGTCGACCTAAAAGAATGAACAAATGCGAAACGTGTTGTTCGATGAGTTGGTCGCTACGAGGAGAAATAGTCGAGACAAAGTCTCATCGCCGTCCATCAGGGGTTGTTTCATTAGTTTGTGCTCTTTCTGTTTATTCTTCCGTTTAAGCGCACGAGGACTCTTGCAGCGTTGACATTTTCCATCTCCTCTCAGACACGGTCGTGATTATGAGCGGAAACATTGTGTAATTCAGCAATAAATACCGTGTAACCGTAATTGAACATTTCCAGCGTGTAATGGGGTCACCGTGAACAAAGTTTCATTCTGTCAAGTTAACAAGTGCATCACATGAGTCCGTAATGTAAAACGAAAGCATACGTGTTTCAACCTTACTATTATTTTATTTCTCGGATGTTGATCTTTTCTAGCTCGGGAGGCTTGTGTTTCATTTTTATTAATTTGGTGTCAGATGTTTCTCCTGTAATTGCTTGTAGATTGTCGAGGTCAGATAATCTGGATTTGAGTAAATGTGATGAGAAAGGTTTGAGTTGTGATCGCAGACGAGACAAATCTGAGCTCAGTTTGACGCATTGTTGACATCTCTTCTTAAACTCAGACACATTTGTCAGATTTATGATTCTTTCCCAGAAGAAACATCTGAGACAACATGAGACTTCACTTCAGCCAAAGTTTCCATTTGCTCTCCATTGATATTAAAGCAACAACAAGCCGTTTTGGTGTATGGTTTCCCCATGTGGCACAAATATCTGTTATAAATGTCGTAAATATTTTGGCTGTATACGCTTCCATGTGGGCAGCGCGATACACGTGAATTTGTTGACTAGTCAGAAACCGCTGTTGCATCATTGCACTTTATAAACTGTGCATGTACTAAAGCACTCTTTTGGCTCCTGCGGGTTATACTACTGAGCTGTACTAATAGTCCACACTAGAATCTGAGGTAGCAGTTGGTTGTTAGCTGTTAGCGCATAGCGTGCTAAAGTTAGCTACATAACACATTTGAAGTCACCCAAAACACAACGCATGGACGTGAATGTGTTTAGTAACCAACACAAATCATTTTCTGTAGATATATTTTCAGAAACACACTCATTTTGTTTTGTGTAATCACTACCTTAAACACTCAACTCGCTATTGGAATAGAGCCTTGTTACTATAGAAACTAGATTGTTTCGTCTTATTGTTAGCTAAATTCTCCCAGGCTACGAGTAAAACGTGACATATGCCATAAAGCAGGGGATAGGCGGGACTTGTACTAGCCTGAACACCAAAGATACAAGGGCACTTTCAGCCGATAGGAGGCTGCTTAGGTAGCAACGGCAGTAAAATTCGTCCTGTAAAAAGTTGTCCAATCACTAGAATCATTTTAGAGACATTAATTTAAGGTCAAAAAGTTGCTCGTTATCCCTATAAAGAGATCTCATTTTAATGGGAACTCTGCCGTTTTGTCCTTTTGTTTGTGGTGTATTATTATGATTCTATTAGATGATTCAACCCCCCAAATGACACAAGAGTCAATAGAAGCAAAACAAGCAATAGTTAGTATGTAGTATAGATATATTTTTCTGTCTAATGAGGCAGTGCAGAATACTGTAGGCTAGAGCAGACGTTATCCATAAAGTTAGGATTTTGAAAAACACTGCCATGCATCTAAGCGACCTGCCCCTCGTCCTGCAGCATTGGCATGATTTGCATTTTCCCATAGCACATTTCGAAAGCTTTCAGGTTGGCATACGCAGGTATAGTCCCAGACTCCCTTTTTACAATTCTCCGGCTCTCCCAATTTACATGCATCTTCTGTTCCCAAGGCGTCTCCTCCTCATGCAATCTCCACCCTGAGGTCGAGCTCTGCTCCCTCACGGGTGGATTATGGCTCCGAATGGTAAATGACCCATTCCCAAACCCTTGATCCTTTAGGCGACACGGGATATTAGTCTACTGACCTCAAACAAAATGCCGGCTGCCCTCAGACTCTGAGTAAACAGGTAATACCCCCAACAAACCCAGACGATTTGGAGAATGCTTGATGCAAATGCTCCGCTGCCTTTCCCCCCGCCGACGGGGCCTCCATTACACAGTGCACGGATGAGAACAGGCAAGCAGAATAAGCAATGAGATTTTAATAATTTATGGTGGCCACATGTCTGAGCTGGGCCTGCCCAGAAGTGTTATGTCTCGGAAGCACTGCCCAGCTCGATGCCGGTGTCTTGGAAATGTTCCTCTCCAGAACATGAGAAAATAACTTATGCATGAAAAAGAAAAGGTTTTAGGCATAAGTATTAACACCTGGAGCGTGTCGTGCGATTTTGACCTTTGCGACAACCAAACCGAGACGTCTAAGTAAATTTTGCATTTAATTTGTCAGCAATATGTGAATAGACAAGCCTTCTTTTCCAGGGATTTCATATTTCTAATGAGGAGCGCATGGATTCTTTTTCTTTTTGGACTCACACAGGGTCTGACTTCATTAAACAGAGATTCTCTGTGCATACGTATTAGCAAATGTTATATGTTTAGAGAATATGTGTGAATCTCATCAACACAAAATTACATTTATTTTATTAAATTGACTATTTGACTGTCAATTTTAGTGACTCACTGCGCATTTATTTTATACATTTCATTATATTGGAACAAATAATTGTTTCATGCTATTAGACATTTACATTAGAATAACATTATTTCATGATAGTTCAGTACATGTTCCTCAAAATTTGAATTACAATTGTTCTATTTATGTTGTTATTTTTATTTTATTAATTTCATATTATTTTATTGTGTTATTTAATTTGTTTTGCCATTCCCAAAGAAAAAAATATTTACTATTTGATATAAGTTGTTTTATGTTTATATTAATAGTTTAAAAGCATTTCACAATGATTTTTTTATTTTTTTAGTAAATAAGTTATTAATATTATAAGATATATATTTATATAATTATATATTATTGTTTTTATACTACATTTATATTGTACATTTATTTTTTATTTGCATGTTATTTTATTGTCTTTATTTCTTTATCCATTCTCTTTGTTCCAAATTAAATGATATAAATTCACAATACTACAATTTTAAAAATACAACAAAACAAAAAACCTATTGTATTATTGCTCCTGTATGACATATCGCTTATTGCTCCATGATTTCTTTATAAGTCGCTTTGGATAAAAGCGTAAGCTTAATGACTAAATGTAAATTTAAAATACAGTGTTTTTCTTAATACTCAAATATAAAGAAAGATATTTTTGCAGATTCTACCAGCATATTCCTACCAGCATAATGCATGGCATTTAAAGTATTTAACCATTAACGGTTCTTAAATTGGCTTTTAATACAGTTTATTTCATATTTCTTTTAGTTTTGTTCTGCAATATGACCAAGACATGTTTTTAAGACTCACTCGTTAATAAGTTTGAAGAAAAATAGCTTTTCTGCTGCCCAAAATGACTTATGAGGTCAACGTGCCAAGATGAAGACATAAACTTACAAACACTATTCCAGTATATTGTATATCTACTGAACTGTTTCAATTCTACTGTTCATACAATGAGCACACAATGTTTTGTTGTCTAGCGTGGATGAGAACCGCTTACAGTAATTGCAGTTTAATGTTTTCTTCTTGTTTGTCGGCGCTAACTGCAACGTGCCAGCAGCTCAAAGCAAGTATTATTAAACCACAAAACCCCAAAAGTGGAATATTGATGTTTTAAAAGACTTATCCATTCACATTTTTCAGTTTTCTCCAAACTGAGACCATTTCTTATGGCTGAAACATCGGCCACAATGTCAACCTACAAAACTGAATCTGTTATTATCAAAAGCTTTTTTCACCTTTAACTGCAAACTTGACATGTGACAAATAAGGACATTTGACTTTGAAATAATACTTTTACTTTTGCAGGTCTCGTTTGTTTCTCTTACTTGTGTTACGGTTTATTTGCATTGAATGATGACAAATACTCTGCGATAATAAGTCCTTGGATCAGGCTTTTAGCTCACAGAGATGAAAATCTTCAACTCAAGAGCGGCAGAGCAAAAACTACATGTACAGTAATAAGAAGAGCGGATCTGAAGTGATGTCCAACCTTCAGAAGCGTTGAAGATCTCTATCTCTTGACTTGTTTCCAGTGTTTTCATTGGTTGGGTTGGGTTGTGTTGGTCTTGCCGCACACACCATTGGCTGTGAGGAGTAAATCATTGATCTGTTGTTTTTCTACGGCTATGATAGGCCACTCCGTGTAACACATCACTCATGAAAATTGCATCAGAATTTCTGCTTCTTGTGCACTCGATGGCATTCTCACCACAACCTCAAATCACTTGTTCCCTTGGACAGATGTATTGACTATTATCTGAAACAATGTGCTTTTAAACGTATGTGACAGAAGTCGGCAAATTGTTCAAGCCATAAAATAAATATTGATAATGTGCTTATATGGCTCAAGTTTCTCCTGTGATGTCTATATACAGTATGTCATGTTTTTCTTTAACAGCCCCTAAATCCCATTATGCCGTATTTGAATGGTTGTGTATTCTTTTGTCTTCTTGTTTGCCAAACTCTCTGAATAGATGAAAACTGCGGTCCAGACCGAAAATGCCTGTTGCTGTCCCGTTCTTAGAATTTGTGTAGAAAAGGGAACATGCGGTTTTGTCTCGGCTCACCCATATCACTTCACACCTGCTGCGGTGTAGAACGAATAAGTCATTTATCACATGAGGTGGTTAAATGACTCACGAGGTGGCTTTATGTAAATGTGCAGTGAGAGCTCAGCTCAGTGTGATGTGGAACGCTGTAATCATGTGTTTCCTCACAGACAGGAAATGAGACGCCGTGTGAGATGTGCTAACCAGAGGAACGTTGTGTGATGCTGAGTGTGGTGACCCGTCTGATGCTGAGGGTCTGTCAACCAATTATCTCATTAACATCGCCATGTGAGGAGCAGGTAAATGTGGGAGTACGATGTAAATAAAAGTAGAGATTTATCATGTAATATTGTTTATTAAATTAAATCAATGTGAAAAAATGCAGACCTCATCTCATTTAGATATACATTTTTGTATTATATTTACATTATATATGATACGTTATGATATACTGTATGATATATGATATTTGATGTTATATGATCCAAAAATGGTTCTTCTATGGCATCGCTGTGAAAAACCTTTTAATCGGCTTTATTTTTGAGAGTGTATATTGTAATATAGTATATTGAACATTGCATATTTATTATATAATTGTTGTAGTAGGTATATAATAATTTATTTTTATTAATATATATTTATGCGAAAAAAGTTAAGATTTGTACGTAGTTACATTTTTATTTTATTTATTATAATATTATTTATATTATTATTATTATTTTTATTTGAATAAGTTGTAGTTGTATACATATATTGCTGTTTACTATTTTTTTAAAAGGTCACGTGGATAATTTATAGTTTACATACATACATATACTTTGTAGGATTTTTTTATTGGTCACCCTTTACAAATTCGTTAATTGCAAGTATCTTACCAAAATTTTAAGTCAGAATCAAAAACGCTATATTATCTAGGAAATGTTACTACAGTTTACAATAAGACAGCACAGTATTTTTAGTTTATGGGTTTGTATTCTGAGGATTTTAGCTTGAGGTTCTAACTCATTCTTTTTTTTAGAAAGCAAGACAGCAGAAGAACAGGCGCCATGAGGTCCAATGCTGTTTCTTGCAAACTTCATCTGACCCGACTAGAGCTGAACTGGAGCCCTGAGGTCACTCCTGATCAGCCAGACATGACTTTGAAGCCTAATCATCTATCTGTTATCCGCCTCTGTGTCTCTAAGCGACCGAGAGATGTGTCTCCTTCAGTGCAGGGGGAGAGGGGCTGTATTTCAGAGAGGGGATTCCTGAATCTCCAGGAGTGCAGCTCAGGTCTGACGCTACCGCCTGACCCCCCGGTGGGGACAACACAAATCGCATCACAGCTCTGCAAACGCTACGGCTGTCCGGTTTTGATGTCACCAGCACGCTGAAGCAGAAAGAGGTTTATCCTGAGGGAAATGCAGTGTGGTTGCTCTATTACGGCCGCAATGTGATGTGTCTGTAGCTTTGAGTTCTTCACTTGGGATAATTGTGACTGCAAACATGAGCGAGAGGAAGAACTTTGCACAACTTTATCAGGTTGCTGTGCAGACGCAACAATGTTTTGAGTCAGTTTCATCAAGTTGCCATACACTTGCTCAGGTGTTCTAAATGCGCTTTATCAGGTTGCTAGGCAGTTTCTAAAGTGTTCTCAATGAGTTTTATTCAGTTGCTATGCAGTTGCTAAGGTGTTTTAACTGAGTTTCAGCTTGATGCTAGGGTGTTCTGAGTAGTAACTATGCCATTGCTATGCAGTTTCTAAGGTCATCTGAGTAAGTTTTAGCTGGTTGCTATAGTATTCTGGATGGTTGTTAGGCCGTTACCATGCAATTGCTAAGGTCATCAGATAAAGTTTTAGCTGGTTGCTATGGTATTCTGGGTGGTTGTTAGGCCATTACCATGCAGTTGCTAAGGTCATCAGATAAAGTTTTAGCTGGTTCTCTGGTATTCTGGGTGGTTACTAGGTCATTACTATGCTGTTGCTAAGGTCATTTGAGTAAATTTAAGCTGGTTGCTATGGTATTATGGGAAGGTTTTTGGCCATTACTATGCAGTTGCCAAGGTCATCTGAGTAAGTTTTAGCTGGATGCTAGGGTATTCTGGTTGGTTGCTAGGCCATTACTATGCAGTTGCTAAGGTGTTTTAACTGAGTTTCAGCTTGATGCTAGGGTGTTCTGAGTAGTTACTATGCCATTGATATGCAGTTTCTAAGGTCATCAGATAAAGTTTTAGCTGGTTCTATGGTATTGTGGGTGGTTCCTAGGTCATTACTATGCTGTTGCTAAAGTCATTTGAGTCAATTTAAGCTGGTTGCTATGGTATTCTGGGAAGTTCTTAGGCCATTACTATGCAATTGCCAAGGTTATCTGAGTAAGTTTTAGCTGGTTGCTATGATATTCTGGGTGGTTACTATGTCATTACTATGCTGTTGCTAAGGTCATCTGAGTAAGTTTTAGCTGGTTGCTATGATATTCTGGGTGGTTACTATGTCATTACTATGCTGTTGCTAAGGTCATCTGAGTAAGTTTTAGCTGGTTGCTATGATTTTCTGGGTGGTTGCAAAGTCATTGCTATGCAGCTGCTAAGGTGTTTTAAGTGGGTTTAAGCAGGTTGGTATGCAGTTGCTGTGTTTTTCTCATTATGAAACATTATTTTTATTGGTTGGATTGTGAGATGCAGAGCACATCTGCTTCCCTCTAAGTGTTGTAATATATGTTGTAATGTTCCTCATCATTCACTCTGTAATCGAGCAATAGTTAGAAACTTCTCTGATGGCTCGTTCTGTCTCTCTCTTCCTGGTTTTACTCTGCACTCCTCCTTTGATTGATTGGCACTTGAAGAAGGCACTTAGAGGCAGACTTTCCCTCATTGAACTCTGTTTGTATCCAGAACCACATGCAATTTTGCAGGAAGGGAAGTTTAAATTAATTACCTCTCCACCCACAGTCCATTTATTTGACTTGCTGAACAACTTTACGACAACTTGACAAACTCGCTCAGTGTTTCCTGCACCGTTATTTAAGGGCACCGGTGCATACTAGGTCTACAGCGGCATGACTACGAGAAATTTGATTTTTCCTAAGCTGAGAGTTTGCATTACTAACTTGCTTGATTTCGAATACTATTTATAACGGGTAGTTTGTGAAGTGAGACACAGGGCTTATGTTAATATGGCAATGTGTATTTAAAGATACACATTCTGAAAAAAGTTTTTTATAATAAATGGAACATTATTGGAAAACAAGGATATTGTTTACTGCTTCAACTCATCACTTATGCTGTACGATAGAGCCACCACAGATGGTATTTTTTAGCCGACGTTCAAAAGCACAGAATGATTTCATCAGTAAATTATTGGTATAAACATAACCAGCAGCGCAGTCCCGTGGAGTCTTTGACATATTTGGTTGCTTTCATAGAGTCAACACAGCACCCAGAAGCGCTCGCTGTTGTAAAATAACCACAGCACTGGTCTGTCGCAAATGAAATTGTCAGTTTGCCCGAGTCGCCCAGGGGCTCGGCAAGAAATATTACACTCGGCCCATGGGATGGTGCGGACACCCCATGACAGTTGACCAGATTTGTAATTGAGCTCTTGGCATTACTGCGCACCAGGAATGAAGATTAACGAGCTACAAGCCAAAGTTGATGAGCCAAACGAGAGACACGGGTATCATGAACCCTTTACCCGCGTCGAGGGTGCGGCCGAGGTTCACTGGCTCTAGGACGGAATCTCCGCTTTGGTAAATTCTAACGTGGGTTTCGGAGACGCCGCGTTGTTAAGACGTAGAACAATAGAGGTTGCCGCGTGCTCAGGACCTGAAACTCTTTCTGAGTTGTAAGACAAAAGGCACTTGGGTCCATATGTCTTGAAGGCAGGGAGTATTAGAAGTCTAAGAACATTAACCTGTCAAAGTGGATGAGGTAATTTGTTTCCATTCATTACACAGTGGAGTGCACCCCAGTGATTAATGTCACGCTATGAATGCCGCAGTCACGTATGGGAACGGACTCGGAAATCATTACGCTTACACACTAATGCAACCCTCACGCCTCCCGCTCACACGCCCCGCCCGGTTGCTAACTACACCAGAAAATTGAGACTCTTAATGCAGTTCTCGGTTACATTTTACGTGCTTCCTTAGATATTCTGTACAAATTTCTAAAGGTTAATAAGGTGTTGAAGGAGTATAGGGCTGTAAAGGGATTGTGGGTAGCCTGGATCAGATATGGCATTGGGAGAACTTGATGGGAAACGTTTGATTTTTTTTGAAGAATTTTGATCGTCCACTTTGTTCCCCTAAAACCCTTTTTGGATTGTCTCAAGTGTTGAAGCGTGTGAGATTACCGAGAAGTCTGCTTTTGCTCTCCCTTTCTATTTATCTAGACAAATAAGAGCAAGGAACTTTAGACAGTTCGCCCAGCTCTTCAAATCAAACACCAATATGAAGCTCAGAGTACATTTAACAGTAGAGCGACTAAAAGAAAGCGCAAAAACTTCAATTAGCTGTTGCTCCCGCTTCGACGCGTGCGGTATTTGTCTTTCCTGAGACCCCATCTCCACTTCATCCGGTGTGCAAGCACACGGTTTTGTGTGTTGACGTCGCGTGTTGACTCAGAAAGTGGAAAACGGCGCGAGATTAAGACTAAGGCACCTGCTGTGCGAGATTACCAAAATGACAGTAAGGCTTTCCGGGAGGGTAGCGCCCCTCTGATCTCAAAGTGGCATCCTGTTAGCATCAAGGTGGCAGTTGTTCCAAAGGTAACAGCCTCGTAGACGAATCAGAAAACGGCCCGCTGACTTGCTGCTGGAAATGGTCTAGGACACTCGTGACTGTGGCTTCACCGGATGAGCTGTAACCGTAATGGGTCCAGACTGCTGGGTTTTATCCCACCTGCTGTCACAGTGTGAATGTGGGGAACTGTGCGAGCGAGGACAGCGAGACCTCCCGCTTACCGTGTTTTTATGTGGTCTCTTGTAGGTGTCAGGCGCTTTACAATGTGCATAGCGAGGGGCCCATTGACTGTTGGATTTGTTGATGCTACAAAAGTTTCTGAGAGTTGTGCACTCATGAATGTATTTATGATTTGGTTTGGTGTTGGGGATTGGTTTGACTTTCTTCTGCGGAATGTTAAAAAATGGCTCAAGTGGCGTGTTCATGAAAAGTGTGATGCGGTTGAATGCCTTCACGATGGAACTATGATGTGGTTTCATGCATTTACAATCAGTTTTCAACTCGTTTTAGCTTGCTAGTTTTCAACAAATGTTTTTCATGTTTCACGTCCTATAAAATATGAAAGACTTGAGCATTTGTAACTCTATTTTTTAAAGAAATGAAAGCTATTAGCGTTGAACATAACCGGTTGAAAACTTGCTTTGCGTGTTGGATCTCCCTGTTAGAAAAAAGCAACATATGCTGGTAAGTTAGGTTTTGAAGCATGGTAGCTGGTTTGACCTGGTCCTGCGCTGGTTTAAGACCAGCATAAACCAGAACAAACCAGCAACTGTGCTTCAAAACCTACCTAACCAGCATATGCTTCTTTTTTTCCCACAGGGCTGAGATTGAGTAAAACGACAAGTTACGAGTCAAATAAGGTCACGTTGAAAAAAGAAATTTGAGGACATGGCAACACAGTTTTAATCGTCCAATTCAGGTTCCAGATCATGTTTTTTTAATCAACGTTACTGCAGCTGTTCTGTGATGTTCCTCTTTGGAGACGGGCGCGCGCTATGAATAACACAAACACTGTCTATCTTCATGTTCGCATTGGTCACAGACCGAATCAAGTGCAATTTGCATTCTTTAATTAGCTTCTGAGCCCTGTGTGATTGCGACTTGGCCGTGATGCCGGCGCTCTGGAAATAAGACACAAACAGCTCTGTAGGCAGACATATTTTCCTCCTCTGCTGTTTGATGATTGCTAGAGAAGTGAAGAGACGCGAGCGGAGGACATCAACCTGCGAGCCAAACTGGGTGTACAGGGGTGATCGTTGAATTTTGGGGGAATTTCTTTAAACTATTCTTCATCTGTATTAGAGAATTGACTGTGTGTGTTGGAAAGCTTATCTGATCGTGGCCTTCAGTTGACTTCACAGAGCACCCAACCCAACATCTCATGACTTTGTCTCGTTCCCTTCTAATATGACATTTCTGATCTTGTAGATGGAGTGAGTAAAATGTTTGATATGACGGGTCTTGACAGTGATTCTCTGTTATATACAAAATGAACACAAATACGAAAGAAAAATGGTTCTTTGTAAAGTCCCTGTGCTTTTAAGACTCTCTTTATCTTTAAAAGGATAAGTACAAAAAGTAGAATAATTATGACGAATCTGACAGTTTTACTTTTTTGAGGTATTTTTATCAATCACCAATTTGTGTGTGTGAAAGGTGGTAAAGTAAGAGGTTTGAGCAGGATTCTGACTGAACAGACTGTCAGAAACTCTCCTCAGCTGTATTTAGATGCATGTGTGGTGTGTTGGCATTGAATGCGAACGCACCCACGCAGCGCTGGCACCAGACTCAATTGCTTCTTGTCTGTTTCTCATATCTCTAATATGATGTCACAATCAATTTTTCTGAATGAATGTCAGACAGATTTTGCCTAAATATAGCAGCGTACAAATCAGTGATGACTATACACATGCACAAACTTACTATAACGCATAACATCCTACAGTGTCCTTTGGTGCCAAGTTTGTGGTAAATTTCACAAAATCATCTAACAGAAATATAAAGAGCAGGGGCGTAACTAGACCCTGACATGTACTTTTAGAAATAAAACTAAGATTAAATGTACTAGCTTTAAGAAATTACATAAAAGCACGCAGTACCTACGGCTGAGATAACTATGTGCTATTATAGGCAGTGCAGTTTAATTGAATAAAGTTGGTTCAAAAAATGAACCAGCGTCGTTTTGACTTGGCTTTGAAACCAGAAAATATTGTTTTTTATAAAGATAATATATATAAGTTGGAGCCATAAAACGACTGGTCTCTTGGAATATTGTAATTGTAAATTCTTGAAAATTAATTATTCATTATATCATTGTGTAATGAATGCAGTGGTGCATTAATTGTTTTTCTTTGCTTCCATTACTTCCAGACAGTGCATGCAAACATGTTAATAAAGTTTGTTAAGTATGTTGAAGATACTTACATTTATTTTTAAATACATAAATGTTACATTCACTTGTAGCACTGTAGGGAAGATTGTAGTAGTGTATCGTGTCGCAAGTGATTGAAAAATTAATGGGGGTAGAAATTGCCCCTGTAAAAAAAAGTAATTGCCCCTGTAGAGCTGGCAGCGACCCCGGTAAATACAAGTAAATAAAGCTGATTTTTAGGATTACTTATGATTGAAATGCAACTTCTTTTTTGTATGTGAAGACAAACGTGTATTTTTAATACGGTTATGTGTTATATGTAAGTTAAAAGTAAAAAAGTAATAAATAAAAGTAATAATAATACATTCTGGATTTGTTTTTATTAATAATAAATGAAGATCATGTTTAAATCCCATGATATTTACATCATACACAAAGGTACTATGCATGGAAGAACCATATGTCCTACAGTAAATATACCAGTAGAACTAAGTACATGGTATACTTCAAAGTATAGTCCATATTATTACCACAAAACACAACCACAGACCAAAACAAAAACGTGGTAAACATGGTACTTTATTTGTTTTGTAATGATGTTATAATCACCAGAATCGAAATATATTGGCATTAGTGCATTAAGAATGATCAGTGCATTCAATCACTCTTCTTCTGAAAACGGCTCATACAGGATTAAGTTAAAGTCCTGATGTAAGAGCATCTTTCTCTCTCTTCTGTGTCACATTATCATGGGAATAATATTTATTTGCCCATGTTCACATTTGATCATAATGACCCAGTTCTTAAACAACACAATAACCCCCTTGACTTTGTTGTTAATAATATGTTTAAGTCCCAGCTGGGTTTAGCCTTGAGGCTCTTAGAAACAAACTTGTGATCATTTTGTGAACATATGGTCTGCTGGAGTGACCCTAAATCTCAGAAACGTTGCTTTTGTTTCTCACTTATTCCTGCTTCATAAATCATATGGATATTATGTATTGTGATGAGATGTATATGAACCTCTTACTTTTATGTATGTGCCTGTACTGTACTATTATGAAAAGTAGCCCTTAGTTTTACCACAAAACAAAAACGTGGTACGTATACGTAGTTAAAACAATGTTACCACAAGTTGTTATAATAAAACCACGGGTCATTATCATTAGAGCGCTGTTTATTGTAAATTTCTTTATGTAAGGAAAACAACTTTTTAGAAGAAAGTGGTGGTTTCCAGGGAGATGCTATGAGGTTGCTAGGGTGTTGCTGGATAATTTCTAGGAGTTCTAGGGAACACCAGCCAAGTCAAAGAGGTCAAAGTCTTGGATACTCAGGTTTGTATCACTCGCTCAGAAAATTGCATATTTTCTAGATTATATGTTATATTTATGTATGATAATAGTAATGGTTTGCATTGGTAGAGGAAAAATGGATGATAACCATTTATTGTCTACTATACCAACAAAAAAGTACACAGACAGTATCACAGTAAGGAGATCACTATGATGTTTCGCATGTTAATATGATGGTATTGTGTCATTTCAATTGTATGGAAATGCATATGAACATGTAAGGAAATGTTATCATTTTACCAAAATATATATATACAAATTGAAATGCTTTTATGAGAAATACTACTATTTTGTAGTAAATGTAACATACACCCACTTTCTCCCACTTTGGAGAAAAATCAACAACTTTTCAGTATTTCGACACCAAGCCTGCGATTCAGCACGGTTCGTTTTTCATGTCGACAGCCTCACTTTCTGTTCCTAAAATAGTTTGGAAACAAGCACCCCGTCATTACTTGAGCTGAAATAAAACCCATAAGGACCTTCAAACATTGACTTAAGAGTAGTGGCCTTGGAGTTCGTGAGACTGAGAAGCACTGGCCCGTGTTGATCCAGAAACACGTCCCGTTTGGCAAAATCCCGGTTACCTAAAGGCCGTTCTGTGTTGTCTGATTATACTGGCTCACATTTATCCACTCCCCTTGAATTTAAAGCCAGTCTTTCCGAGTTGTGCACACACGCAGTTTGAGGATGCTAGTGAAGACGGGCAGAGATACAAAAGACAGCGATGAGAAAGCCACAGCCGGCATTAAAAACAAACAGTCACCGTACGCTCTGGAAAACATCACATTTTCCAAGCACCTCACATCGATTTTGGAAACGCAATGTTCGATTCCCTGCAGTAAGAAAAAAAGGTGCTGGTGCTCACTCTGTTTCTGAAGAAGTGTGTGTGTCAAAGAGAGAGAGAGAGAGAGAGAGAGAGAGAGAGAGGAGAAAGAGAGATGCTGCAGGATTCAACACACAAGTCTGCCATCTAGTGGCAGTGTTTTCTGACAACAGAGAATTCTGAGTTTGGATCTTTCTCACACACACACGTCATTCTGAAAACAATCTTCTTGAATAAAATGATGTTTTATTGATTCTACAGTTTCACAAAATACCGTCTCATGCCTTTATGTAAGAACTGAACCTGTGTTTATCTGATTGTCTATCTGTATTAGTCACCGTTATATAACACTGTAAACAGTATAGAAATCCCTGCTGAAAAAAACTAAACAAATTCTAATAACATCTAATACAAATACTATTATAAGCCATCATCTGTTTACCATTAAAACCAGTACAAAATACCTTTATGTAGTGTGTTTGAGGTTTTATTCCATTAGGACTTAATGGTGTGCCATTGGTTCCCATCCACCAGATAACATCACATCAGTAGACACTGTTATAGTGTCCAGTAAAATCCAAACACTACATCATTAACTCCATTAGAATTTCTCCGACACATTCTGTGTGTTTTTTATTCAGCAGGGTTGTTTTGTAAAGGTGCGTGTCGAATACTCATTTGGTGACCGTTCAGAGCTCAATGTTCCCAACTTGACCTTTCATTTCCATTGTGATGACTAAACTGGAAGTGATGTCGAAATCAATTGTTCAATATTCCCTCACTTGCGTAACCATGTTAGTCACCTGACCTCATTATCTGCCTGTTTAATTCAGAGCGCCATCCAGTCGACCACTCGAAAACCAAAACAGTGGTTTTACGTTTGCAGTTGTGTGTGTATTGATTTTGCCGTCTGATGAACGGAAATCGCAAATCATAATTATAGCTATTGTTACGGTTCACCGGACACAACCTTGTGAAAATAACACTTGGTTTTACTAAAGATTACACCAAAAATAAGTAACTGTGGTTTTACTACAGTAACTATCAGTTTAACCATAGTATTTGCAATAAAATACCATGGTAACATGGTTGGACATGATGGCGTCTATACACTGTATTCTGCACACTGTGTGTGAAGGTCATCCAGGTATGCGTACTTGAAATTGACAAACTGCAAACTATGCAAAGTATGCTCGTTTATTGAAAGCAGCCCTTCACCTTCTGAGTCCAAGTCCAACATTGAGTTACAGACTTGGCAAAGCATTGACGCACCGAGGCGCGACTCAAAAACAAACAATATCCTGCTCTCTAACATGCCCCCACACACACACCGTAGACCACACAGCCCCCGTCCGGACTTTCATGCCACCGTGACACTGCGATATTATAACAGAGCCTCCCAGGATCTATTGCACGTGTCGCTGATATTGTTTACCTTCTTTATCTCACCCCCTCCCCTATACCAGAAGTCCGGCTGGGGACACAGGCACCTTTGTGTGATTATTTTGCCTCGGAGGCGTCCAAGGTCTCTCCTCCAATCCTCTCCCTCCCTGGCAGCCAGCGAGACCACAGGCTGGAAATAGCATTGATGGATTACTAATACGCCTGCTTGGGATGCAATGAAGCAGAGTACATCTGTGTGCGTGCGTGCGTGCGTGCGTGCGTGCGCGCGCAGAGGTGTGAAGAGCCGCAGACCTTCTTGAAGGAGAAAAGCGTCCCTTTCGGAAGCAATGCTTCACTTATGTCACTCAGCCTTCTATCAGAGAAAGACATTATCTGTAGGTTTGTCCACAGTCGATAACAGTAATGAAGGCTCGTGAATTATTCACGCCACGTCGGAAGCTCACCCCCGGAAACCGTTCTAAAAATAATCGGTTTCCTAAGCGTCACCCCATCACGGTTGCGCGGTGTTTAGCTCGTGTTGTAAGAATGCCACACGCGGCGTATGTGTTTGCGCGTGAGCTTGTGTGTGAACCTGAATAGATATTTCATCAGTGCAAGAATGAGTCCGTTTCACAAATGAGCCATTCATCTCCGCCGCAGGGTAATTACCGCTATTTAACGGACGCGCGCGCGCGCAATCCGGGCCTTTATCACAAGAGTCTGGGTTGAAGACGATCCCACAGGTGAACCTAGAACAGATTTAACCGAGCTGTTGGAGGAAAATGGCAAATCAGGTTTCTTTAAAGTCTTGTTTGTTTGTTTTCTAGACAGAGAGATTAAACTGAGAGTTGGGCTGCATCCATACCGACACCTAATTATTGATATTTAGTTCAATTAACAGCCTGCTGGACTGATGAAACATGAGCCGTCGATGGATTTAATTATTCAATGTTGGTCATTTTGTGATTTATATCTTTTGTGTTTGTAGTTCACACATCCAACCATTTTAGGAGAAACACTAAAATACTTAAAACACGAGTGAGAACTTCTGCACTGTAACCTCCGAGCCATGATATTTTCCTCCAGGAACGTTTGACCCTCACCGCTGTTCTTTTGAGCGAATCAGGTTTGTAAGACCCGTGTGATTTCTGGTAAGATTTATTGACGAAATATTGTCATCATGACATATTTTCCCTGCTTTATCTGTCCGTTTTTATCACTCCGTAATTATTCTATTACCTTTCTTTTGTTCCCATGTCAGCCCTGAAGTCTTAACGCGCTCCAGCATTGTGATGTCCCTCGAGCTTTCGGTCTTGCGAGCGCAACTGAGTGGAATATTAAACAGAAAATGGCGCCGACATCAAAGGACGCAATCTGAGGTGCTGGGTGGCACGCGCACCTGAGAGATTGATGTCTTTGTGTTGACGTGTGTGTGATTGCGTGTGTGTTCGAATGCAAGTATACACGTCCAGCTGCTTGTTTGGTTTATCGAGGTGCTCGGCAGCAGATGGTAAATCACGGATCTTCTTCGCGTTGCGGTGTGATCGAGCGCTTTCATCAAGCATAGAAATGATCAGAAGTTTCTGTTTGCATTTCAACGAGATTTGCATTTCCAGGAGGATACAAGGTAGAAGAGAAGTGTGGAAGTTTCAGATGTGTTCAAGTTTCACTCTCACGAAAATGTACCCAAAAGTGCTAGACCTATTTTTTTATATTCTATTGTTCTACATTTTCTTTGGCACATGCACTTGGACCCTTGGAGTAGCACAATATAAATGTACCCTCAACACAACCTCTCTTTACGTCTGGCCGTAAGGGCGTAGCCACAATGACTGACGGACTGCAAACTGGCATTCAAATCTGCCTCTACCCAATTTACACAATCCAAACAGTTCTCTGTGGAACTACAATGGTTAGCAATGGCTTTTCTTGTCAAACATCAGTAACAAAATGACAAATAATCCAATGCAATATACTGTCGCATTTTCAACCTAAACATTGTAATCAGCTCTTGACATCTTTGTCTCTTTTTCGCAGAAAGAAGACAGTAAATGATGTGGAGTAAGACGTCACAAGCCACAATTAAACCCATGTCAGAGCATTTACTGTACGGTTAATGTTAAATAACCGTGTTCATCAGTAATATGAATTAGTTCTCAGACATCGTTTGAAAATGTCAAGAGATAGTAAGTGAAGATAACTGTGAACAAAGATTTTACAGTTAAAAAAGAGAGCGTTTTTGAAATCTCTAACCAATTTCATTTCATACTGAAACAAGAGTTAGATGGAGTGTGCGTCTGTCTGTGTGTGTTAACTCTTCCACACACTCTTTTAAAGGCTGATAAGAGAATTGCTCGCTCCAACAGAACTGGGGAATTACTGCAAATAATCTTGTGTTGTGTGAGATAGGGTTGTGCTGCAGAGAGTTAATCACGTTTCCTCCGCGGTACCCGTCCCGTTTTAAGAGGCCGGAGCAAGAGAAAATATTAGGGTAATATAATGATGTACTGTTTATGGGAAGGAGAGAAGGGTTTCGCCAGATTGGGGTCTTGTAATGAAACAGGTGGACGTGTCAGTTATCACTGCGAATAAACAACTGTTTACTATAGCATAATGTTTACAACATTATGAGTGGAACAACCTCAGCACAACTTAAAGTGCCACCCTCTCATGAGGCATCTGGGTATTATTTGTTTGTCACAGTGTTTGTAGCCTATCTGAATGCAAAGGTGAGACATGTGCTTTGTTAAAGGTTACTCTGTATTCACTCAAGAGCTTTACACTCTTAAAAATGATGGGTTGTTTCAACACATGGTTTTGTAAAATATGGACAAACTGTTGGTTTAGAAAATGTCTACACTCTACAAGAAAAATGTTGGGTTGGGTCAAAATTGGAAAAACCCAACGACTCGGTTATACATTTACGATGGGTTGTCATTTTCTGGGTTAATTTGACCCAGCTGTTGGGTTTGTGCAATTTTGACCCAAAGAAGGGTTGAAATAACCCATAATTTTCAGTGTATATGTGACCCAGCATGAGATGAAACAACTCAAAATGGCTTTGTTTGTCCTAAAATGGCCTAAAAATTAGTTGATTTCAACACATTCCTTGGAAAATAGACAAAACACAACTGTTTCAATACAAAATGTTGGTTTGTTTCAACCCATGGTTGGGTAACATCATCCCAATACATTTGCATAAAATTAACAAATGTAATTGTTCAATTTTGTCCATACTTTACCCAACCATGGGTTGAAACAACTATAAGGTTTTTAATGTTGGATTATGCATTTTGTAAACTTTGTTCTAATGTTTCACTAAATTATATAATAAGGGAAATACTTATAGAAACTAACTCAACAGTTTATGAGACATATTTTGAGATCTAGGAGCACATTCTCTGAGCGCAGTACGAGACATGGCTGAGACCTCCTCTGTAGCTTTAGAGGTGAAGTGTCGCTCATCGCTGTCTGGGAGAAAGGATTGAGATATTAAAGAGATTTGTCACTTGTCTCTCTTACAGGCCTCGTCCCCAAATCTCTGAGATGATTTCAACCCGAGTAAGAAATTAAAATGCTCCTTTCGAATGCGGTTATGGTTTCGAGTTGCGACTCCCCTTCCAGCGTTTTCCTCTAAACAGCTCCATCAGACTCCATTACGGCAAACATCAATGTTTTTCCCCCCGTGACAGCGCCGTAAGACTCAGTCATTAGTGTGGCATATTTAGAAAGGCTGTCTGGTAACACACATCACTACCTGAGACACCGGAGGACCTCTATTACACGAAACGGCTCGTGAGGGACGACTCTTTCACCGGAAGGCATGCGTAGACAGACCTCTGTACTGTAGATGACTCTTGTGAGGAGGAAGACGCAGAGCGCTTGGGTTAGCAGCCAATTAGCATAAACGAGAACGAGCTAATGTGAGTGAATTAAAATGCAAATTAGTGTTGAAGGAAATGAAGGGACTGGATGATATTTGTCTCAGCCCGAGCCCAGCTTCATGGCGTAGCTGAAAATCAGTTTCAAAGCTGTTTATCTGTGATTTTCTATCATTGATTTAGTGTTTGAGACTACAGTGTCCGGAAGATAAGCAGCTCCATCACCCTTCATCTTACTTTAATAATGTAGACATGAACTTGATATTAAACTATTAGTAATAGACATTTCTAACAAACCTTTATGCTAGATACATTACAAGAAAGCATCTTATTCTGATTGAAAGTCACGTCTTCATACATACGGTTGGAGTTATGGTTATTGTGAGATGTTGACGCCACAGTACTGCCATCAATTCCACAATCCACCTGTGACTATGTCAACATTTACTGATAAATCTGAGGCTGATCTGCTGATGTACATGAATGTGAGGGAGAAATGGAGAGTTACAGACTCTTCTGCTTGTGTTTGTTTTAATACTCCGTGCAGACTCACGTAAGCTGGTATAAATCACGACTACTTCACTACCTCTAGGCTGCTTATGTTTGTTTTTATGGGATGGCCATACTGCGTATGATAAATTTCATTCTGAAAAGAAAACACTGGGTTGTCAGCGGTTTGTACATTTGTTGTGGGTGTTTGGGCTTGTGTGCGCAACTCTCAGACTGAAATGATGCACAGTTTTAAAAAAAATTAAACTTGCTTAGTAGTTGATTTATTCGCCCGACTCTGTGACTTTTCAACACAATCTCACGGCAATGAGATGGCCACTTCGTATGAATACATACTATTTCATTCATGTTTTAGTATATGGCCATTATTATTGTTTCATTTAGGGATGCACCTACAGTATATGTACATTTTGGCCGTTAACCGATTCATCTTTAACATTGGATGCAGATAACCAATATATTGGGCGATATAGTTTCTTCCCTAAAATTCCCTTAGACTGAAACAAAAGGCAAAAAGTGGACGACTGCTTTCATTTGAAAACATTGACTGCAGATAACAAGGTAACCATTAGTTCTCTTTTTTCCCCTGAAAATGATGTACCAACTTTACACTAGTTAACGATTCATTAACCTTCAAACATTTCTGGTATATTTTTAATTTAATAAATAAATTATAGATGTTCTTCCAGAGCAAACCAGAAATGTTTTTTAATAGCCACATGTCTAACAGGTCTCGAGACAGAAAGCATTCAGACAGCAGTCTGATTCAAACAATATGCTATATGTTCCTATAATTTACACATTCATAAATACTGTACCTACATCAACAATGTTTTGCTAATAGCGGTAAGTGAATGATCACGACAGAAAGACAGTACTGTGTTTTATTTTAACTGTGAGCTGCGTGTAGCTGAAAAAGTTTAACCAGAGGAAATAGTTTATGATTTATCGGCTCGGCCTAAATTTTATTATCGGCCGATACTGATGACATTAATAATGACAATTCACATTCAAAATGCAAAAAGAGTCGACCTAAAATAAGTTATATATCTTACTTCCGGCTGTGCTTCCTTGGAAGACCACTGACCAAAACTTTAAAATGTCTTGTTGCCATGTTTACAATGACACCATTACATACATTGATTGGTTCCAAAATGAGATAACTCAATCAAAAATGATGTTTTTTATTATGTTATCAGGTTTTATTGTGTAAGTTAGCTGTATTTTTTCAGTTATTATGGCTTAAATCAAAACAAAACAACTGCAGTTTTATTGATAGTAATTGGAATGCACAATAAAAACACATGATTATTTTTATTTTTTTTAAAACAGAGATGTCTTTTTGGAATCAAATTTGTCATATATCCTTGGAATCTGCTGTCAAAATATAATGAAAATTTGGATCCGAACTGTCCATGCAAAGTCACAGGATTCAAATGATCATCTCGCTGCTGTCTTTATGAAACCTTGTATCTCCAAAGTTTGTGATAAATCATAATTATTAGTCACACTTTGTTTCTCGCTGGGTTTTGCAAATATCTAACCGATAAAAAGTATTATAAAGTGCTTGTCAACTTTGTACTTTTAAAAAAAAAAAATCAATGTTTATTCCATTTCCTGAAAAATGTGGACACAACAAGGGTTTCAGAAGGACAGCGACAATTTGTCTTTGATGCAAACTACAAAAAGGTTAAGTTTGCAATGAGATGCAGATAAGAAATGTTTGCAGAGATATTCTCTTCTAGTGTCCTACTATCAATTCAACTGCAGTTTGTTAGTATTTTCATTCTTGTGACTTGGTTTTATTTTGCTTGGCTGCTACATTTAATCGTGATTTCATTAAACCTGTCCCTAATTTGCATGGGTCAGTGATGTTGGCTTTGGTAAGAGCACTTGAGACTTCACAGCGAGTATGTGTAAACTGGAGAAATGAGGTCAATGTTCAGTGTTTCGTCTGAGATGTGTGCTTCTGTCCAGAGCGCTTTCATCTCAAACCATCTGAACAAAGGTCAGATAAGAAAATTATACAGACAGACTGGTACCAGAGCTCCAGCGGATTATCTCCACCGTTTGACATCTACGATACTGTATTCTGTCCTCTACACTCATGCAAAAGCAAATCAGCAGGGGACATTCAGAAGGTTATTGAACACCTGTTGCTCTTTCAAAGAATCTATTTAAATTCTTTTTTTTTTGGAGGGTGAGAAATGTTTGAGACACTAGAGTTTTCATTTGCGCTCCATTTAATCTCGTTGGAGAAATAACTGAGACATTACAAAGATCTCACAAGGGACTTTTCTTGTTTATATTGACCTAAATTAATTTCCGAGTCATTCCAGTCTCCGCACTTTACATTCAGAAACATGAATTTAAATTTAAAGAGGAAATATTTTGTGATTTTTTTAAGGTCCTACATTGGTTTATGGAGTGTCCAACAACAAGTTTACATACATAAACGGTGTAAAATCACATCATTTTCTAATAAAAGGCTGTTTTTTATTTTTAAATTTCTAATCCCTTTGCCCTAGCCCTTCGTACGGTTTACCCTCTGTATAGTGAGAAATTGTAGGGGACCAACATTACACGAAGTGATGCAAATCTGACCCGGAACTGAAATTAGAACGACAAACGACTCGTTCACGTGATTCAGAGTCGACTCATTTTTTCACAAGCCAATAACTTTGTTATTCGTACACTTTCGGCGTTACAACTTGGTAGACTGCTTACATTCACACACGGTAACATTACACACGTCATTTTAAAGACATTGTAATAGTTACTCTTGAAAGACATTCAATCAGAAATCACTTCTCAAGCTTTTGCCATGGGATGAAAGTATAAAGTGAAACACTAATTTGCAATGAATATCCAATGAAATATCTATTTTACTGTTTGCTCATGGTTTATATTGAATCGTGCAAAATCCCTGGCAGCAAATTTGCTTGCATCTGCACTGTGCGTTATCGCGTGCCCAAGTGAAATGATCTTCTCACAATCTTTTAGAGCAGTCGTGACAACTCGGTGGATACAGCTGTGCGTGCTTTACGAAGGATAGACATACGTGCGTCTTTTATTCACATCAAATTTGTATGGGTGAGAAGTAAACGTGTACTTATCGATTTAAATGTGACATCCAGCTAAACAGGCAGGATTCTGTATTTTGATAAACAAACTCGGGCTAGCCGTATCACCCGCTGTGCAATCCTTAAAGCATAAGCTTTTCATGATATGACTGACAGTTCAAAGCGTCCGCATTCACTTTGAGACCAAGACTGATATTATTCTACAGAGGAGTGTCAATCTTTCTGTGGGATTGGTGCACATTTCTGAGGTGGCCTTATGCATGATGGGGAAGCCATGACACTATCTGACTCCATGTGTGATGAAGGGTTAGAGACACCAGCGGGGGGAAGGTGTCATTTCTCTGCCGTGACAAGAGAAAGACTGACGTCTGCATTTTTTGACAACTACATGGGCCGCTCTCTATCTGTTGGGTCGCTCCCATTATTTCTGCAACTTTCTCTGTTTTGTATCTCACTTTCTCACTCTCTCTCGCTCTCTCTCTCTTTGGTACGTGTGCGTACAGTCAGTCACAGGCTGAAAATAATCGCTCTGCTCTAGATTGCTCAAGGTGGAGTGATGGAACATGTCATCCATCTTCACCTGACAGAGACCGCCAAAGCACAGGTCTCCATAATACTGGAATTAATTAGAGAGTTGTGATCGATAATTAAAGCTGTGTTTTCTGTAAGAACAAAGACGGTTGCCAGATTGTGTTCTGCGTCATTGCCAGATTGTTAATATTTTGCACGGTTGATAACACATTGCTGGCTGGTTATTAAAAAGTTGCTGTGATGTTTTGGGATGTTGCCAGATTGTTAACATTTTTAATAAAATATTTAGTTTTGTTCTCTCGTGGTTGATAGCATGTTGCCAGGTGGGTGTTGCTGTTGTTGCCAGATTGTGAATATTTTGCTTATTATATTTATTTCATTGTTCTGAATGGTTGATTTCACGTTGTTAGGGGGTTGTTAAAGTGCTGCAATGATGTTCTGGGTTGTTGCCAGATTGTGAAAACTTTGCTAACTGTATTACGTGAGTTTTCTCAATGGTTGATGACACATTGCCAGGTGTTGCAATTTTGCTAAATTGTTTATATTTCGATTGACTTTATTTAGTTTACTGTTGTAAATGATTGACAGCACATTGCTAGGCTGCGGTAACGTTGTTGCTAGGGTCTTTGGGATTTTTGCCAGATTGTTGAGTATATTCAGTGTGCATATTTTTGTTGGTTTTATGAATTGTGATTTATAAGTTACTTGTGTTGTTGCCCGATTTTGTTAAGTATATTTGGTTTAGTGTTCTAAATGGTTGATATCACAATGCCAGGTGCTTATTAAGGTGTTGCTTGTGTTTCTGCCAGATTGTAAATATGTTGTTTGTTGTATTAAGTTTGATGATCTTAAAGGTTGAAATCACGATGCCATGTAGAGGTTAAGGTGTTGCTGTGTGTTTTTAATTCGTGTTGTGCTTTTAATTTTTGAGGTATTATTTCTTAATCAAAAAACACAACTTTAGTTATCTATTTTGACAAATAACCTCTTCATTTAATTTGGTGTTTTTAACGGTAGAAAGCATGATGCTAAGTGATTACTTAAGCATTGCTAGGCAATTACTATGGTTTTCTATGATGCTGTTTGTGTGTTAAAAGTAATTGCTTAGTTATGTGAAAGGAACTTTTAAAAATAAAATGTAATGTTATGTCTTTTTAATTTATCATCTTCCATGAAGTGTCAGCAGGGCTCAAGCGCCATTTACATCTGTATCACTGACAACGCGAAGATACTTTTGTACCAAATTTGGTTTGTACATATTAACATATTAACAAACCTTGATAAGCATGACTGCCAAACAATGCAATATTAAAACATCCAGAAAGCTTTGACCGTTAAAATGAACAGCATTTGCACAGGCTGGTTTATGCACCACAGGTGGTAACTGCTGAAAAAATCACTGTTGATATTTGTATAATATGTAGATTGTGCCGAGTGCCTCCCAGGCCAGATCTCTCTGAGAGCTTATGGACCCGTGCGGATATGCGCGCGGAGGGTTATATTAAAACTCCAGTAGAGAAGCCGAAATCGTTAGAAATTGGCAGATGGCGCAAACAGCCTTTCCAAACACACCCTTAAACCTTTCGCGAGCCCTTCTGCAAACTAAATCAACACTTTCATCGATTCACTTTGGTCAATTACAAGCAATTAGCCAGACTCCACTCCTATCTTTCGCATCCACTTAGCTGGCAAAACGGAACCGGGTGAATCCTGCTTTCCTACTGACAAACCTTCCAATCAAACCTTCAAAGCAGCGATCTGTCAGACATCCGGCCTGAAACGCTCATCGTTATACACTGGAAGGCTTTCAAATACACGTTAGGTGTTAGTGGAGGAAAATGCACTGCTTGAATCCACAATTTGCTGTGCTACACTGATTTCACCGTTATAATTTTTTCTGATTAATGATCTTGACAGAGAGCCGAAGCGTCTCGACCTGCAGAGCGCTGAGTCTTCTGACACCGGCCGGATACACCGGGAGCAAATGCAATCATGGGATTGTCCAATCCTAATCGATCGCAGACAGCACACCCGACATATCTCTGTTGTCTGGAGGGAAATGAGCGGCTTTTTATCGAAATGAGAGAGAGAAATTTTTATTGTTTTAAGTTAATGTCACTCATAACGATAAGTAAATTGCAATTTTCACCCTACAATTATGTGTAACTTAATATAAATAAGTAAAAATTATATATTTTGACACTTGAGTAAAGTTTACTTATTTTATGTAAGTCAAGAGAGCTATTAGATTTGACAGTGTATGTATGTATAGATACTTATATATACTTTATTTATTTATTTTCTTAATCTGTATTAGTGCAGAAAGTCAAAGTTTGTGCCAAAACTGGATTTGTGCGGTGAATAGTTGGAATGTTTAAAAATGAAAACATGTTAGAACGAAAGTATAGACTCCCATAGTAGGAAAAACAACTTCATCATTGTTTTGTTATGTTGAACACAAAAGAAGATATTTTGAAGAATGTAGGACAGCAAACAGTTCTGAGCCACTTTTGACGACCATTGATTCTTTCCTACTATGGAAGTCAATGAGGGGCAAAATCTGTCTGGTTATACACATTCTTCCAAATATCTTTCTCTGAATTTATCAGAACAAAGATATTTATACAGATTTGGAACAACTCAACTGCAAGCAAATATGACAGAATATTCACTTTTGGGTGAAGTATCCCTTTAAAATGTTTTGTTAATCTCAATACCATTAAACATTTGGTTTTAATTAAAGTTTCATATTTTGTCGCCACCCCAGTGTAAATTCTAAAGTACGAAATCCAATAAAAAACACACATCTGTACTTTTTCGAGTGCCAAAGTTGTTCCGTAGTCCTAAAGTTTGCTTTCCGTCCATTTTTGTGCTCCAGCACCAGTTCATCAGAGCTCACAGGATGTTAAAATGAAATATGTTTTTCAAAAAGCTTCATCCCGCCCATAAAATGAGTACATTTTCGCCATAAACAAGAGTTTCACAACGGTGATCAGAGATTTACAGGTTGTGATTTTGCTCCGGGCACCGCAGGATGTACATTTAGTAGCACCAGACGGCTCGTGGTAATGTACCGCCCGCCACTGAGCCCTTCGGCAACAAAACTAACACAACACCACTTTCTCCAGTGAGGCTGTGCATTAACATCCCTTCTCTCGTTATTCTCTTAAAACACAGCATACTGTATATTCTCTTGTTATTTAGATAGGAATGTGTAAAACACGCGGTCAAATCCAAGGTGGAAATTGCCATTGGTGCATGACTAAATTAAACTTCAATTAAATGGTAATATTCGATTATAAATTGGAAACCTGTCTTTAAGTTTTCTGAATAAGAGCACATTGTGTTATTAACGTCAGCAAATTGTTAGTGAGGTTATCCCTTTGAAGAAAAGTCACTTTGGCTCCGAGCAACATTTGTATAAGAGTACCCAGATGATGTTGTTGCTCAGATGTTGCTCTTTCACAGAACGGAAGATTAGATAAACAGTTATGTTTCAGCATCGATTGATTAGATTAGATTAGATTCAACTTTATTGTCATTACACATATACAAGTACAGTGTAACGAAATGTAGTTTAGGTCTAACCAGAAGTGCAATTAGCAAGTGCAGATATACAGTGTGAATAAATACAGAATACAATATTAGGAAAATAATTTACGATGGGCATGTACTATGAAAATATGACAATCGGTATGTTCTATGAACAATATATACAGAAGGCTATATAGTGTGAACATTAGTGTACAGGAGGTTATGAACAGATAACAATATAGACTATACAATAGTGCAAGTGACCTGAGTGTGCATTAGT
Source organism: Triplophysa bombifrons (assembly GCA_029783895.1). Taxonomy (NCBI): domain Eukaryota; kingdom Metazoa; phylum Chordata; class Actinopteri; order Cypriniformes; family Nemacheilidae; genus Triplophysa; species Triplophysa bombifrons. The sequence continues at coordinate 30,045,790 of CM056452.1, read as the reverse complement.
TACAGACATTAGCTATTAAAGTTACAGTGCAGTAGATGAGTTAATGCAGTTATTAAAGGTACGGTGCAGTACATGAGTTGATGCAGTTATTAAAGGTACGGTGCAATACATGAGTAGATGCAGATATACAGTTACAGTGCAGTAGATGAGTTAGTGCAGTTATTGAAGCTATAGTGCAATAGATGAGTAGATGCAGTTAGTTATGCGATAGATGCAATGCAATAGATGAGTTAGAGTGCAGTAGATGAGTAAATTCAGTTATTAAGGTTACAGTGCAGTAGGTGAGTTAATGCAGTTATGAAAGTAGTCCATTAGTGCAAATGAGCATTCAGTGTAATATTCCTGATGTGCAAGTGAGCAGTATAGAGTGCAAATGATGCTGTGTGTGTGTAAACAGTCCGGTAGAGCAGATACATGAAGTACTGGTGTGTACAGTTCAGTCATGCATGGCAGCCCTGTAATGCAATGTAAACATTGTAATAGCAGCATTAAGTTAAGGTTATGAGAGGTAGTGAAATCAGTGGGGAGCAGAGTTCAATAATGAAACAGCTCTGGGAAAAAAGCTGTTTCCTAGTCTGCTGGTTCTTGTCCGGAGGCACCTGAAGCGCCTACCGGAAGGCAGGAGAGTAAACAGTCTATGAGCGGGGTGAGAGGAGTCCTTGAGAATGCTGCGAGCTCGACGCAGACAGCGTTTCTTCTGGATGTCCTCAATGGAAGGGAGTGTAGTTCCTGTGATGCGCTGGGCTGTTTTCACCACCCGCTGCAGTGCCTTGCGCTCAGCAACAGAACAGTTCCCGTACCAGACTGTGACACAGTTGGTCAGGATGCTCTCTATCGTGCAGCGATAGAAGTTCACCAGGATAGTTGAAGACAGTTGGTTCTTCTTCAGTGTCCTCAGAAAGAAGAGACGCTGGTGAGCCTTCTTGACCAGGCATGAGGTGTTGGTGGTCCAGGACAGGTCCTCCGAAATGTGGGTCCCCAGGAACTTAAAACTGGAAACACGTTCAACAGCCGTCCCGTTAATGTGGATGGGGTCGTGTGTGCCTCCTTTCGCCTTCCTGAAGTCCACGATGATCTCCTTTGTCTTGGAGGTGTTAAGGAGCAGGTTGTTGTTTGAGCACCATGTGGCCAGGTGCCGTACCTCCTCCCTGTAAGCAGTCTCATCGTTGTTTCTGATGAGACCAATCACTGTTGTATCGTCTGCAAACTTGATGAAGGAGTTAGATCCATTCACAGGCCTGCAGTCGAGTGTGAAAAGGGAGTAGAGAAAGGGGCTCAGTACGCAGCCCTGTGGTACACCAGTGTTGAGGGTGGTTGTGGTGGAGCAGATGTTGCCTAACCTAACAAGCTGAGGCCTATTCGTCAGAAAATCCATAATCCAGTTGCAGGTTGAATTGTTAATGCCTAGGTTTCCAAGTTTGATGATTAGCTTGGAAGGGATTACGGTATTGAATGCAGAGCTGAAGTCTACAAACAGCATGCGTGCATAAGTGTCCTTATTGTCCAGATGTGTGAGCACGGAGTGCAGCGCCATGGACACTGCATCATCGGTGCTCCTATTGCTACGGTAGGCAAATTGGTATGGGTCCAGTGTGGATGGTAAAGAGTCTTTTAGGTGTGACAGGACCAGCCGCTCGAAGCACTTCATAACAATGGGTGTGAGTGCTACAGGGCGGTAGTCGTTCAGGCATGTCGGGCCGGAATGTTTCGGAATGGGCACAATGGAGGTGGATTTGAAACATGCTGGAACCACTGCTTGGGCGAGGGACAGGTTGAAGATGTCCGTGAAGACCCCAGCGAGCTGCTCCGCACATGCCCTGAGTACGCGACCAGGGATGCCATCAGGGCCAGCAGCCTTGCGTGCGTTTATCCGGCTTAGTGCAGTGAAAACATCTGTGGAATTTACTGTGATGATTGGGTGGTCGGTGGAAGGTGTGAGCCTGGTCGCGGGTTCCTTATTGTCTCTCTCAAAGCGTGCATAAAAGTCATTAAGCTCGTTCAGAAAGGCAGCATCTGTGGTTATGGGGATGGAGTGGTTGGGTTTATAGTCACTAATGGCCTGGATGCCCTGCCACATGTGTCGAGGGTCAGAATTGGTAAAATGCTCCTCTAGCTTCAACTTGTAGCAGTGCTTGGCCTTTTTGATGCCCCTCTTCAGATTTGCCCTGGAAGTACTATAGGCCTGTGCATCACCTGATCTGAAGGCGGTGTTGCGTGCTTTCAACAGGAGGCGCACTTCCTTGTTCATCCATGGCTTCTGATTAGGGTATATGGTGATCTGCTTTTGATTTGTGACACTATCAATGGTGGTAGTGATGTAGTCCAATACAGAGGAGGTGTAGCTGTCTATATCCGTGTGAGAGCCACTGGTGGCCTGAGAAGCAAACATACTCCAGTCTGTGTGTAGAAACCTTTCCTGGAGTGTGAAGTCTGCCCCCACAGGCCACACCTTGATGGTCTTCACTGATGGCTTCACACGATTAATGAGAGGTGAATACTTGGGGGTGAGGAACAAAGAAAGGTGATCAGATTGACCCAGGTGGGGGAGGGGGGTTGCGGTGTAAGCTTCAGCCATGTTTGTATAGACATGATCGAAAGTTTTGTTTCCTCTTGTGTGGCAGGAAACATGCTGGTGAAATTTAGGGAGCACTGTCTTTAAGTTAGAGTGATTAAAATCTCCCGCAACAATAAATGCAGCCTCCGGGTGAGCAGTCTGTTGTTTACTGATGGCTGCATGAAGTTCTTTCATAGCAAGCTTGGCATCAGCATCCGGTGGAATATAAGCTGCCGTTATAATGGTAGAAGTGAATTCCCGTGGCAGATAAAACGGTCTACATTTAACCACGAGAAACTCAAGGTTAGCCGAGCAGTGTCTCCCGACAATAACAGAGTTAATTGAGATGAGATTGAGATGAGATTGAGATGTTTCTCTAGGAATTGCGTTGAAAGAAATAAAAACAGAATGAAATGAGAGTGTAATTGCTGAGAGACATAAAGAGTCAGGAGGTGTAAACGAATGAAGAGCTCAAATCATCTGGATCTGGGTAAATGTGATGAGAAATGTTTGAGTTGATATTGAGATCTTCACTAATATTTTGATTGCAGACGAGACAAATCTGAGCTCAGTTTGACACATTGTTGACATCTCTACTCAATCTCTGATCACACACACATTTGTCAGATTTCTGACTCTTTTTCTCAGGAGACACATGAGATGAGATTTAAGCAGTTTCTACTCTCCGTCCAATCATGTTTAAGAGATCTCATTTGTATTTTGTCATTCTCATTGAAGAGTTTTACTATAAATATAAAACGCTGTTGAAAAATCTTTTTTGTAAGGCAAGACATCATCTGAGCACGAGGCTGCGCATCATTGTGCGGATGATTTAAAAAAATGAATCAAACAATAGTCAAAAATCCGGCCATTGTAACTGCATTACTGTAAACACGATTTCTGTCTGTTTTTACGAATTCATCGTACATTTTTTTTATTAACAAACAGTTAATGGAGACAGCACACGCTGCCGGGATGGACTTGGCACAGACGACAGCCAAAGCTGTTTGCCTCAGCAAGTAATCGGCCCTCGCCGCTATAAGCGGAGCAACAGTAATTGTTCGCTTAGTGGACAGCTTTTAGTCTCTCTCTTTTCTCCGTGGAGTCTGCTCATACAAGATAAGTGGAGGTCTAGTAGTTGTTAAAAGTCCTCATCATTCCATGTCTTTAATAACGGGCTTGTGAAAGCCTTTGCTCATTAAGCGAGCTTTGTTTTCTCTCTCTCTCTCTCTCTCTCTCTCTCTCTCTGTCTGTGTCTCTTTATGGCAAAAGCGAGCATGCTCATTTTAAAAGTATCAACAGAGCCAAACTTCTCTCCATGAACAAAAAGCAGATTTCTCTTTTGTCTTAATGAGAATTTATAAGTGGCATGTGCAAATATATTGATTAGAGTTCGTGTTTAATGCCCTCATTCGGAGTTCATAATTATTTTGCTTAATCTGAAAAATTACGAAATGGTCAAGGGATTGTTAGCGGCGGCTTTTCAATTACTCTGTCAAAGTTTCTGTGTTGAACTGCAGGTTACAAGAGCCTGGCCAATTGGATGCGTGTTTGTCTTTTGCGTTGCAGGTCCTAAAAAGTTCAATCTGTCGCAATGCATTAAAATATTGTAATGAAAAGAAAATTGAGTAATCGTTCAGTCCGTTGGGTGAAAATAAAATGTTCCTTTTTGTACCGTAAGGATAATTGGACAAAAAAATAGCATTGAAGTAGTCCACGTGCACTATCTTCCCACTCATCTGTAAACCATATACTATCTTTGTGAGGAACGGACTGACATTTAAGGTTATTCTGAGATAATAGAACTGAAATTTGACTTCCACGTGATCAAATTTGATATTTTCATTTATAACACGTGAACCATTGGCATCATCCCATTGTGCACCAACCCATAAAAAAAGAATGATGATTTATTTATTTTTAGTAAGATTAAATGAAGAGTGAGCGAAAACTTGCGTAAATCTTATGTGCGTCTCAGATATTTCTCCTCGGAAAACGAGTCCGAAATCTCTCAAAAGTGTCTGTCATTTGAGTTTGAGTAGAGATGTCAATGATGTGCTGATCAAACTGAGCTCAGATTTGTCTTGTCTGCTATCAAAAGTCAATATTAGTGATGATCTCAATATCAACTCAAACATTTCTCATCACATTTTCACAAATCCACATTATTTCACCTCCTCAATCTACATTCATTTACACCTCCATACTCTTTATGTGTTTCAACACACATCATCTGATTCTCTTTTTATTTCTCCTGTTAGCAATTTAGAAGAAACATCTTAGACCCCGATGATGCTTAAATGAAACACAAGTGAAAAACTCCAATGGATCTTTTGAGCTACGAACATGTGAGCAACAACACATTTCTTTAGGAACTTTGAAAACGACTGTATTTTTGGCATGGAAGGCCACAAGAGAATCGTGTGAAAGCACAGCAACTATATAAAGACTTACAAAGAACTCTCATGAAGATCCTCCAACGTGGGATGGGGGGAAAGCTAAAGAAAATGATTTATGTGGTGCTGCAAGCCATTTGTCGTGTGGTTTAATCCTTCCTGTTTGAAATTTGAAGTTGTCACAAATCAAAGAGGCTTTGAATACTAAACACATGGATTACGTCAGGAAGTATGAGATGGGTTGGAATACACGTGCTACGTAATTCATGTAATACGTCAAGCGGTTACCAGCAACCTGACAGTTCCAGTTTCCTCCACAACTTTCCTTTACATAATTCTTCCAATTATCACCGTCTTTACCGTTCTCATTATATAGCTCAGCGTGTTCTCAAACCATATGGGATTGTACCTTTAAAGACAGAGAGAGAGGTCAAAGACGGTTCCTTCAGCCAAGACACACTCGCTTGGTCTCAAGCATCAATCCGCACCAAACTAGATTAAAGGTATAACTCATCATTCTTGCTGGCAGGCATATGGACTAAAAAGACCGACCCTCCTGAAGCACCGCCATCATTTCTCAATCCCGCTGAACACAATGACTCCTTCTCATTTTTCCTCCTTACTCTTTTCTTTTTAGCCTCGCGGTCGCTGAGAAATGGCACTCCATGTTTCAGACCCCATTCCTAACCTTTGGAAAGCCTTTGCTGGGTTTGAGTGTCTTGTTTGACGTGTTGGAAATAGTGAAAAACTTGTTTTAATGTTATTATGAGATAAATTGTTCATTTAAATGTATCGGCTTTAGGCACATTGAGTCTAAGGTCTCAGTTTGCTTTGTTTCACTGACAAATCCTTGTGTTTCTGATTTGTTTGTGCAAAGGTTTCCTGAACTGTGCTCAATGTAAGTCATTTTATCACACTTGTTTCATGCATTTATAAACATTATAGCTTAGGTATAGTTTTTTATGTGTTTTTTATGAAAGTTTTCATGTGTCTTGTCATGCTGTCAGTCATTCACATTCCTGTCGGATGACTTTATGTCACTCCTGAGGTTTGATTTTGTTTAGATACTGGACTGGAATGACCACAACGCATCTAGAAATAATGAATACATGTATATTGGAAATGGTCTGAAACGTTATATTTATACATGTGTTACTCATGTTGTAAACACACCGTCAGCTTGCTCTCAAGTGTTTGACTGTTTCAATATGGCGGATGAAGCATCAGTCTCTGAAGAAGACCAATACTTCAGTGAATTCTGTTGGAGACAGCTAGTGAAAAACAGTTTGCTGGTCCATGAGACAAAACGAAAAAAGAGTCCATCGCTATCTTAGAAAGTAATTTTGCTCTGCTTGAGTTCAAGAACGTTGAAACGGACAGCTGCCATAGTGTCTCCGCCCTTTTTACTTATCTTCTTCTGTTTCTCCAGCGCTGTAGCCGTTGCTCATTTCAGTTGCTGAAAGGCAGGAGGTGCTCACCTCGATGTGACATTGAGTGGAAAAGATGGAAACAGGCTAAGAGCTTTCTTTTAAAAACATTACATGCTTTCTGCTGTGAAAAGCGTAAAATGGGGGAGTGGAATAAAATGTCAAAATCGATTTTGTGGACTGTTGCCTGCAGTGAAACAGATCTCACATAAAATGGCATGCGGTGCTGGGATTTGGTTTCGAAATGTATGTTTGAGGTACTTGTAAATTCTTCCTTCATTTTTCATACATAGAAGGCTGGAGTCACTGAGGTTTCGGTACGCAAGTGTGACGCATTAACATTTAGATCGCCTACCCATGTGAGCTTCACCATCACAAAATCACAGATAATATCTCTAATTTCTCATTTATCTCTTCTAGACGTCAATGAGATTAAATGGAGAGAAAATGGAAATTTACACTGACTGTGTCTCAGATTTTCTCCTGAGAAGAAGAGTCAGAAATCTCACAAATGTTGAGTTTGGGAAGAGTCAATCTGATTTGATGAAAGTCAATATTATCTGTTATCTATTATAACATCTGACATTGATCGAAATTGTATTTTTTCAGTTTCTTGTTATATAACAGACGTCTTCGGTGAGCCCCCGTGAGCCAGCGGTTGGAGAGCAAGGTTAGCTGAGTCGCCTGTTTTAACAGCTTCATCAGTGGTGTCAAAGCTCGGGCAGTGATGTGAGAGAAGAATCAGACCGAGTGCTGACTGAGTCACATCTCATCTCTTGTCTTTCTTTGCCACACAAGTTTTCTGCAAACCTCCACAATAAAGGTGATGGGAATGTTTCACATAAGAGGTTTGGCACAGTTTTGTTTCTGTTGGCTGTATGTGGGTGTGTGTACAGAAAGCTGTGTAGGTGTTTACTGCGAGTGGAGCACTAATGAGGGCACATAATGAGGACATGTTGTTTGGGAAGGAGGGTACAGAAATGTCTCAGAACGGCTGTATGAAAGACGCCTGCTTTGAGACGGCCGTCTTCTCTTTAAAGCAACACAAAAGTGATGGAGCTGTCGTTTAGTTGTCCTGAAAACATCTAAAACATTAAATCTGGCAACAGAAATAATATGTGTTGACAGTTGATGTTCCTATGAAAGCTGCAGAAGTCTGAAAAAAGCAAATGTAGAAAAAAAATCAAAGACAAGGTGTCAGTTGTTAGTGGGTCAATACGACACTTAGCTCTCACCTGTTTTTAAACCTGTCTGAGGTGGACGATAAACCCTTTTAAGATTATAGTTCAATATAAGACTGGTCGGTTGGTTGGTTGATTGGTAAGCTTGATTTACGGCTACTAATAGATACACATTACTTCATTTTATTTGTTTCATAACGGGACTATGACCTCTACTATTCAATCTCATAGCGGAAGTCCAAAATGTGAAAATGAAAACTTTTAAAAATGTTTTTTTTAATATCTTTCCTAAATACAAACAGTCAGCAGTTACACTGCCAGAACTTAACCCGTGTTTTAAAATAGATTTGTCCTTTTCATCATCTCCGGCATTCTTATTGTCATTGACCCATATAAAGATTATTTCTCTTTCGCTCTCTCTCTCTCTCTCTCTCTCTCTCTCAGTGTGTGTGTATGTAATGTATAGTGTGGGACAGGACAGGCTGTTAGTAAATGTGGCAGAGGTGTCGGCTCACATTTGTACCGTGAATAAAGCGTTTCAGCACCCTGGACAGCGACTGTGGAGGAAGAGCTGATGAATGGAAAAGTGTCCTGAGGGGGATGCTGATGGCCTCTCCTCCATCCACTGCCTCTGGACATCCAAACACCAGTCAATGCTTTGAAATGTCTCTATGGTTTGAACCTGGGGTTTGTGACCCTCTTTATGGGTGAGCCGGAGTTCACTGTGGGAATTGAATATTTCATGTGTCAATACATTTATTCAACAGTGATTTTGGTTCTCGAATCTGATTGGCTGAGAGCAATGCAATATTCTGCCAGGATCACCGTTGAACCGCTTGACAGTTTGTTTCACTCCGCCACTGAACTTACTCAGACTATGATGTCATCGCAACTGAGTCACTGGGAAGAAGTTAGACAGCTAGCTAACAAGTAAACAAACACGCATGAATCAGTTAATCCTTTCCAGAGTGTTTACTTCTGTGATGCTTTCTCATCCTTTGTAAAACTGGCATACAATAAACAAGATATGAAATTACAAACTGCACCTTAATTAGTTTGGTAAAGCATGCATATAAACGCGTGCACTGCAATCTGCACATGGGTGTACATGTGATGAGATGGGACTGTCTTTCATTATCACATTATGTCGATCACAGTTTAGCTTCCGAGGATCAATATTGTGTTAACACAAAAAGAAGAGACGGTTTGGAAATAGTAGCAGAGGTTTGTTTAAAGCGGGTGTAACACACAGGGTTTCTGCCAATCTCATATAAATCTTGAGTACCTATAGAGTAGTATTGCATGCGTCGTATCTTCAAAGAGTATTTAGTTTGATCACATTTATAAAAGATAGATACAGCTGATCGATTACTTCAGAAATCATACTGTGTGTGTGGGGGGGGAGGGGTAGACTGAACTAAAGCACATTGTCAACAAAACACAGACATCAGTTTCACTCACCGCATGTGGTTCATGTCCGGCATCTTTCAGCGCTGGGACAGCTCAATATATCAGTTTCAAACGATCTCCAAATCCAGCGTTATATCCACAGTTTGTAAAACATTTATCACCCAAATGCAGTACACAAACAAACCTGAGCTTCGCCAACACATGCTTTCTCTCTGTCCTGCACAAGTGAAAATGACGTCTGCGCATGCTCCTTCTCCTGCTCTTCTGTGTGCCGCGTGCTTTTCCGGGAGAATTGTCCAATAAGGGACTGAGAAAATTGTTACAAATCAGTTTTATATGTTAGGAAAAACTTTCCGAAAACTGTACGATCGCTGGGGGAGTGTATCGAGCACAGAAATACTACGTAATTCTCCCAACTTGTTTTTTGACAAGTTGACCATATTAAGCATGAGAAGACAGCATGTTTAACATTGTAAAGAAGTCAGAATGCATGACACATCGTTGCAGCACCCCTTTAACTGTTTTGCTGGGCTGAAATACGTGGTCGAAGAAAGAAGTCACCCTTTTCTTTTAAAAAATGGAGGGTTTAATAACACTCCTATGTTGTTATTGATTTGTCTAAACACGTGTGCCATTGAAATGTTGTATAGTTATAAATATTTAAGAAATCTTTTAAATCTGTTAACAACCTGTACTTTTATTGCAAAAGCACAACAGAAAGATTGCAGAGAAACATGGAAGTCATTATTTTTCATCAGAACCTCTTCTTCAATTTAGGAATAAAAAATATTTCACGTTTGAGAACTGAATACTGTACATAAATTTCTCTGGAGAAACATCCAGATTTTTCAGTATATTTTCAGCCTAGATTTGATTTTGTTTCAATACTTTCTTGTATTGTTTTTTTGCTCTTTTTCGTTTGCCTCCGAAAGCGGTTCTCGTGACAAACCATTTACAGACACGGTATAACTTATACTTTTGTTTAAATGAGGTTGAGTTACTTTGTTTTATCCGTATTTTACATTTTTCCCTTCTAAATTCATGCATTTGAATTGCAATGTAATAGTTATTTCATAACATCCATAAGAAAAAACAAACTGATATAGGAAACCGAATTTAAGTGTATAACTTGGATCATTAAAGTTAAATGAGTTTTCATCCCCCTGCTCAACAGAGACCCTGTGCAAACCGTACTGATTCACACACACACACTCCCCCCACCAATGCTTTTCCTTCTTAGAATGAATGACGCATCAGTGTCCCAATGCTCTCTCTCTCTCTCTCTCTCTCTCTCTCTCTCTCCAGCAGAGTGTAGATGCTCAACTGGGCTGAATTTGCATTTACAAATTGTTGCCGCTGTTTCCTGCCTTCACTCCCACATGAACACAAGAATCTCTCTCTCTCTCCATCTACATTGATGCCGGATGAATTAACCCATGTGTGAAAGTGCACTTTCTTTCATTAAAGGAAAAATCTGCCCAAACGATCATTCACTTTATATTTACCCTCAAGAAGCAAAATATGGCATATGCGCTCGTGATTGTGCACTGGATGAGAAAACAGAACTTGTAACATTTCTACAGACAAAAACAGGCCCAGAAGTTTTTCTCAGAAAAGAAAACGTTTGCTTAAAATGAAAGATCGTTCAAGAAAATCTCAATATGAACTCAAACATTTCTCATCACATTTACTCAAATTCAGATTATTTGACCTGTACAATCTACACTCATTTACACCATCTTCATTGAATTTCACTCCCATTCGTTTTTGTTCTCAACAACTGTAGGAGAAACATCTGAGACTATGTTTATACTTCACTGAAACATAACCGAGAACTCCATCAAATCTTCGGAGCCAAGAAAGAGAAACATCTGAGCAATAATATTTTGTCTTGAATCATACAAAACACCTTTAAATGTATTTCTCTTGATTTAAACACAGTTTATGACAATGCCACCTGCGGAATTTCTGCATTATCCATATTGGGTTTCTCTCTCTCATCACTCCAGGCAAACCCACACACACTCAGTCACATGAATAGTGATCGCAGTGAATGTGGCGTGCAGCGAGAGCCCAAAGTGCACAGTAATTGTAACTGCCTTTACTTCAAAAGAGTCTGGAGGCGGTTCTCTCTCATGCATCCTCACATTTCACAGCAAAAGGACGTTTTCTATGAATCTAAATTGCCTGTGAACTATTTTACTTTGAGGTGGAGTCAAATGCGGTGGGAGATTTCGCACTATGAAGCACTTTAACTCTGAAGTTATTGGCAGGGGTTTGGCTCGGGGCACTGTGGCCGTAAAGACAGTAGCTCTATTCCCATCAGACAGTTTAACTGGCTTTGACCAATATTTCAAATAGTTTTAGAAACATCTCTCGAAAGTCCTCTTTTAGTACCAAACACTTACCGGAGGAATCTTCATTGAAGTGTCTTACATGAGGTTTTGTTTCTTCTCCACACTCTGTTACTTTATTAAAATGATTCTGGTAAAACATTTAGAGAATAAAAACATTTCAGTGTGTGTGCGGCTTAAGAACCCTTTGAGTAAGTTGAATTCCTCATTTACGTTTCAGCGAAGATCCAACTTTGTCTCAAATGTTTTTTCCTGAAATTTCTTCGAAAACTGAGTCAACTGTTGAAATAAAGGCAGCGGCCATTTGCAATAAGTGTAAATAGCAAAAGACGGATTTTAGAAGTAGGTTCTGCCTACACTAAGTGAAATAGCAGCAGTTTTTACCGATATGCTGTGTTTCCTTTGGATTAAGTAGAAATAGAAGTTAGATGCTATTGGTACTTATAAATAGTGGCAGATACCGTTACTATTGCACCTCAGTATTGTTGTGCATTAAACATTACGCAATTATAACACAGTGTTAATCATTATATTTTTTTAAAGTATTAAAATGAAGACAACTTATTGAAATATTAAAACTATCTTCCCATTAACCTAAACTTTATGAATAAAGATGAATTTCAAGTCTTAAAGGTGCAGTTTGTAAAAACCGCCGCCAGGGGCCGCACGATCAAAACAACAACAATGCCGTAGCTTGATGACGCATTGAAGGAGTGTGGAATGATGGGATATGTTGTCTTCAACTCCACCGTTGATGGACATCAGTCCGACGGGAACGAGAAATCATGTTAGTGGATGACATTAAGTTTTATAATTGTTGCAAATAATTCTGGTCCATAAATAAGTGAGTGCTCTAAACAAGTTAGTGGCTCACTAGACACTACTTCCGCATTTGTCCACGACACTGGTGTCATGCAGTTTATACGTCAGTAAAGGTGGTAACAAAGGGTAACACGAATAAGACGGAATTGACAGGCGGCCGCACAGCCCAGTATCACTGTTTTGAATGCCGATTTTCTCACGATTTACAAGTAGTTGGAAACATGTGAGATATTGGAAGTACTCATCTTAACAAAATATATAACACTAGCTTAGTGGTTTTTGGATATTTTATTGCAAAATTGTTACAAATTGCACCTTTAAATCAATTTAATTGAAAACAATGCCTTTATGATCTGTAATGTGATAGAAAAAGGTAAAAGAGCATTTTCAACGAGAGGTGGATTAGAACCCCAGTTTCCAGTAAAACAGCTATACAGAATTTACATCTCACGCCACTAGACTCGCTGTTCGAAATGGTGTCGTACTTACACTTTCTCTATTCCAATCACATTTTGGTGGGCGGAGCTAGTGCAAATAATCTCTGCCAACAAAGCGGGCAATTTGTACTCAGTGTAAATAGACACTCAGTAAAAGAAATGTAGCTCATAAATACAGCATGGCTCAAGTCAACGAGAGAAAGATAGAGCTTATTTTGAGATCTCTGGACTTTCAATTCACATTTTTGAGGGTCTAGAGACACATGTGATCTGAGAAGTGGGACATTTATTTTACTTTTCATTTAATCTCTTTTACTGTCTAAGAAGAAACGCTTGAGGGATTAAGATGACACCTAATGCTTAAAAACCAACTTCCCCAACTTTTCCGACATGGCAGTTTTCTCAAGATTTGCGTTGTGCATCCATTGTGTTTTAAAGTGAAAAGACTGTCATTTGTCAGAGTAATAATGAAGACAAACAATTACAGCATCACGCTGACAAAACAGAGACGCCAATCAAGAGCTACGTGGGCTAAAGGTCTATTTTCGTGTTTTTCCTCCGGTTCTGTCTTTATTTATTTTAAACGCCACCCCATAATCACGAATCCTTCCGACGACATCTCTCAGTGCTGCCGTTTGCACAAAGAAGAAGAATAAAAAGGGAGGAAAACATATCATCGAGCAACAAAGGTCGATCGAATGCAACAATCAGAAGATGAGGGTGATGACGTGTGTGTGATGATAAACAATGACAGAATTAAGGACAAACTGTTTTAAAAACTGTGATGTCACAGGGAGAGATTGTAGCAGCCTGAGTGAATTTTTGTTTCTTTCTTTTGGATGTTGGCAGACAGCTCCACGGCATCGATCGAAGGGAAAGATCTGAGCGAAGGTTCTTCAGAAATTCTCCCGGCTGGTTAGAAACAACACCATAGAGAGTAAATAATGGCTGCGCTGTTTCTTTAAGCGTTGAGCGCACGGCACATCGTAACCCGTGTCATCCGAGGGAATTTTCCTTTAAGAATAAATGACGCCTAGGGGCCTTCACGACAACGTTTGGCAACTACCGTAACGCTTTACAATAAGGGTCCTTGAAAAATCATGTACTGATATCTGAATGAATACTTACTTTCACATGAACTAATGATGTTGAAGAAATGAATGAATCAAGAATTGATAAAGGTCTGACCTCAGCTGAAACTGGAGTCATGAGGATTCATGTGTTAATACTGCACAGGTTAACTACATGTTAGTACATGTTTTTTAGTTAATGTATTTATTAACATCTGGAAGTGAAACTTACCAAATCAGCCCTTAAATAAAGAACAAAGAAGAATAAAGAACAAGTACTTCTAAGAACTTGTAATGAGTACTTTTGTAATATTTAAAATAAATTAACACGTACAAAATATCACACTTGTGTCAGGAAACGGGTAGTTAATAGTGAATGAATCATCAGTGTACACATGTTATTAACAAGTAGTAAGTTAATGCTTAACCATTCAGTCCTCCAAGAAATACAAGTGACGTACTGTGTCTTCAGGTTATACGTACCTGTGATCCTCGGAATCAAACTCATGACCTTTGCAAAGTTTCGAAAGAAGTGCCATCTGGTGTATTCTTGAAGTTCATTACATTATGTATACTCAATTATGCTAATACTAGTAGTGTAGAGTAGTAGGCCTACCCTTCATAGCTTATAAAAGTATCATTTCGGTGTGCTTCAAATGTAACAGTAGTAAACTAGTTGACAACTAAATTTATACTGACAGTTAACTGGTTTTATAATTGTGGTACATTTTTAGTTGATGAAGTATGTACACTTTGAAGTATAGTCTAAGTAAACTAACTTAGTGTTTTATACTTGGCAGGTAACACACACAGTTTCTGCCTCATATCAATCTTGAGTACCTACACAGTATTACTGCACACTTTATATCTTCGTTATCACATTTATCTCAGTTATCTCATTTTGGAACCAAACTCTACAAATAAACTTCGACTTGTCCAGCAGTAAAGAAGTCAAGTTTCCTTTTTTAAATCCCTGTGAACCGGAAGTTGCGATCGTATTTACTTCAGTATTTTGACGCATTTGAGTGAAATGGAATTTCGAACGAGAAAAATAGTGGGTGTGGCTTTCATCTTTCTCTGCAATTTGATTGGTTGTATATAAACAGCCGTTGCATTTCGAAACGGAACTGGCAGAAGACTGAAAGTTGAAGGGGAGGAGTTACAGGACGGAAGTGCAGATGTTAACAGAAGATTATGAGGGTACACACATTTTAAAAGAGAACGACCCACATTGATCAACTATTTTAAAAAATAGTTATGTAATTAAGTATATTCATGAGAAATAAACAAAGAGAAGACGTTTTTTTATAAATTATAGCTACTAGCACACTTGAAAAAGTACTTTTTGTGAGGGTATCATACAGTAAATATTTTTAAACTGAAGTACGGCTCAGCATGAACAGTATAGTGATCAGCAGGGTTGTTTACGGTCATCGGATTTGTTCCACCTTTCAGGTTCTCAAGAAGTAATGATCCTCAAGCAAAGCTTTCATTGGATTCCAGTCACACAAAGTCTCGGAGGAACATCTTAAAAACATTACGCTGTGTAGGTGTGGAGAGCAAACGGGGAATTGGTTTTTACCTTTAACACACTCACGGCTTATTATGTCCGTTGATGAAAGGTAAACTAAAGAGGCCGGCTCCAAGCGTAATGAGAGCTGTAATAAACTCGGCCCACTCGCTCCGCTTAAATCTCACGTTGCTCATTTTCTACACTTGTTTACCTTCAAACAGCCTTTATCTGTGCTCCGCTCTCCTGCGGGAGAAGTCCTCATCTTTTGTGTCTTATCTCAGGTGTGATGTTATCACTTCTCGGGTAAATGCAGAGGGGGGTTTGGTATCTCAGCGAATGGACAATGTTTTCCCTTCCATTAGGACGAGTGATGATACTGAACAATGCGTAAGGGGCCATTGTCACAGTACATCATCTTCACCCGAGAAGTACCACAGGTCCACACGAGTACATCCAAAACGTACCATGTATTTGAGAAAAGTATAGTAGTCATTTTTTTATTGTACAATCACAGCTTTACTACAAACACCAAACGATGGTTACCTTTGGTTACCGGGGTTTAGTTCACCATCACTTCTCTGATATTAAGCCCTAGATTCCACTTTTTGGCTTTTATTGTGTGTCAATATTTTGTATCTGTTTCATCAGGCAGGTGAAAAGTCAGACCTGTCTTCAGTCATTCGTGTCGGAGCACAAATAGTACGAGTTAACTCTTTTAGGTCCTAAACACAAAGCATGTGTAATAGCATCAATGCTTGCCTTTAATTTTCATGCATGTTATGTCAAAGATGTGATTTGTATAACATAACACACAACCAAGACAGCACTTACAGTAAATAGGTCATCGGTTGTCACTGCGATAGTGAAACGTTGTCCTTTCATATATTTCAAACATGACAGCTTCAAAATTGTGAAGAACACAAAGTCATACTGTATTCTTGTCTCGGCCAGATTGAGCATTTCAATATTGATCTTCACGTTCGTGTGCCGTAAGATATCCACCCGGTTCATTTCACTCAGCGCTCTGAAACACAAGACTATATATTTAAGATTCCTTGTGTTGTTCTGCTTTAGTTTCCAGTCCTTTCTCACTTCTGTAGTGTGTACTTGTTACCATAAAACTTCAACAAACTCTATTTGTTGGCTTTATTGTTGGCCAGCAGAAGATGACCCAACTTATGAGAAACTTTAGTGAGATAGTGGAGGTCAGAGTTCCGTCCAGCGAGACGAAAATATTGAAGATTGTTGCACTGCAGCGTGACTCAATACTGCAATGATACATTATCTGGAGCAATTTTGGGAGGCCGGTGAGAAATGAGCGAGGATCAATGAGGTATGAAACAAGTGTACCATCTATAATGAATGCTGGAGACTTCATAATAACACAACACAGCGGGAGACGTACGGTCAACCCTCCCAGAATAGACACATAAGCCTATTACAAATATCAAGCCATGTGTCTATGTTTTTATAAACTCACTTTTGTTTCTCTTCCAGTAGCCGGCTGATGTCCACGTGATTGATGTATGAAGTCACTTCTCTTCAAGTACTATTAAATTCATCATTGAATTTGTATCGGATTCTTGAAATATGATAAAATAATCTGTAACTTTTGATGTATTGGCATGTCTGAGCTTTCATATTGTTGTGATTTCTGGGCTCTTTTTTCCAGGAGATATTTTTGAAAAGCAGGAGAATTATGCAAGAATCTTATTTTGATCTCATTACGGTCTCAAACATTTTTCACTATTACAAAGATAAATAAATGTTTAGTTTAATACAGTAGTTATAGAATTTTAAGACAAAAATGTACAGTATAAAATTAAATAACAGATAATGTCCTTTTTAACTGTGACACATGCAGTAACATTTCGTTTCTTTATTTCTTCTATTTATTCATATAAATATTTTATATATATTTTTTATCTATGGCTAAAAAGTCCCAGTAATATGCAGTATATCCAGTATTGGGTGTTACTAGTTACCAAGTAATTAGTTACTGTAATTTAATTACTTCAAAAAGTAAAGTAAGAGATTACCCTGATCTTTTCTGTAATTTAATTATAGTTTATTCTGATGTAATTGAGCTAAATAGTGTGTAATTTATTAAATAGTGGAAAAGACATCCAATTTCTAACATTAAAGTCTAACTTTTAAATCAGTGCTTTAGGATATAGAAAGAAATTAGTAATAATTAATTAAATACTTTTTGGAGGGAGTCATTTGTGCAGAAATCTAATTATACTATTGAATATGTAATAAGTAACTAGTAATACATTACTTTTTCAGAGTAACTTAGCCAACACTGGGTATATCCATTATTTGACAGATTTATTTCTGAGCTCAGGAAAAACCTTTAACATTAAAGCAGAAGAAATATCAGAAACATCAGCGAGACCATCATTCTCCGAACGTATCATTTATTTCAGATTTGTTTGACATCATAATGTATGAAAAGAATCATAAGAAGTCATCTTATTGCTACCAATCGTAAAAACAATGTTAACATTTTCAACAAACCTTAAACAAAAGTTTGATGTTTCATTACATTTGACAGAAACGGATTTCATTTGACTGTTGCATTGAAGTTTTTCTCAGTTAAAACACAAAACTAAGATGCTGTCAGGTCAAGACCAACAAGCAATCAGCCGCTTTTCAGATGGGCTTGATCTTTACATTTGATAAGGATCTTTCTGGATTACGTGGAATGCTTATAAGTAGTCACATATAAATGCATCACATTTCTTTCACAATTACTGTGATTACTTTTCCCAGAATGAGGAGAAAAGGATATTCGTGGGAGTGCCATAATGATGGCCAATTTGCCGGTGATTTGCGGTTGATGCATACCTCTCGAAAGAAAAAACAACCGGTCACCTAAAAATATCACACATACTGTTTCATTCACTATTCAATGGTTTTCGATTCTTAATTTAAACGGCAATATGAGATCTGCTTAACAAACATTTCTTGGATGTCGTGTTTGGCCATCCAAGACACATTTTAAAGACAAACAGGTACTTGTTTCACCAGCCTTGTTGTAAAGCGGCACAGAAATCTTTGACCTTCTTATTGCTTACTTTGGTCCTTGGGTTTGACCCCCAAAATACTCGGAAGACTCGCTTCATCTTGACATTTGCCTCCTTCTCCGTGTAAGCACGCATTCATATCTGATAGATTCTCTCATTTGTAAAATCATGAATAATCCAGCAACACCAATTAAACTTCAAGGTTTCTGTTTAAAAGAATCCATGAATAAAATCAATAACGAAGGCTGCTATTTTTAAAGAAATAGTTTATGTTTACGTCATGAATTATGTATCATTTATTGCTGAACTTCACTTTCACGACTTGCAAAACTGAAAAGCATTTTAACAGAGACAGAACTTCTGATATTGAGATCTTCACTAATATAGAATTTGGATTGCAGACTTGCAGTTTGACACATTGTTCATCAGAAACTCTGATGACAGAAACAATTGTGAGACTCTTTTTCTCAGGGGAAATAAAAGATTTATTTGTTAAGTGACAGAACTCATTGATCAACAGATCAGATACTGTAAATAAGTCAGAGTAAGCCCACAGGCTAATTTTCATCTGTTTCCCCCTTGCCAGATTTTACAAGTCAACCTAAAATTAAAACACTCAGATTAACACCCGTCACAGCTCCACACACTGATTTTGATTCAAAGTTACTGAGTTCATGTTTTTGAAGAATAAGGAGAGCTTATTAGTTGTGAATTAGGAAAAACTAATTTTTTGGTCTAATTTTGTCTTATTTTGAGATCGATATCAGACAACAGAGGAATGTTATAAGCTGGTAAAATAGATGGCATAATTTAATGGAGCTGTAACTTCAAACTGCTGTCATGTGATGTAAATTTGGCATTAAATACTAAGTAATGTAAATTTAACATCAGTTGAAACACAATCACAATTATATTCAGATTTAGATTCACTTAAATAAATGATTGCATGCTTGGTTTGCTTTTAGCCATATTTTCAGTTAACATGTGAATGTTGGATAATTTGAGCATTCTCTTAATTCAATTGGCCGAGCAGACCTAAGTCTGAGACCTGAGTGAGAGTTTCCATGTGCTCTTCATTCTCCTTCTATTAAAAAGTTCTAATTTCAGATTTTTTCCTCGGATCTCCCTCTCAACCATGATCAGGGGCGGACTGGGAAGCAAATTCAGCCCTGGATTTTTTGGCCCACATCAGCCCTCCGTCAAATTTGTCGACGGGGGGGCAATGTGTTTGAAGACATCGGTCCTCCACCAAAACTGTTGACGGTGGGGGGATGCAGAAGGGTTGTATGTAACATGTGCATTGCATTGCAATCATAATTCCCTAATGCGTATGCTTCACGTGCCTTCGCGTTATTAATATTTCTGCCAGTCCGCCCCTGGTATGGCCATTCTGGACTTTGACAGAATGTCCTACTGGTCAGTCCGCCCCTGCTCCTCATAAATAAACACGGAGCATAAAAAACACCGAGTTCAATACACTGTCTCAGCATACACTGTGTTATCTATTATTGCCATCGAGGCGTGTTGACACGACAGCGCTTGATTGTATTACCTGATCTTATCCCATGGCCTTTTCATTTCCTGTTAGCGTCTTTCATTTCGTCTCTCGGGCTCGCAGCTAAATAGCGTTTAGCTACAGAACCTCGTCTGTTTTTTTGTGTGTTTTTTCAGTTCATCCTCTCGGCCTCTCGTCCAGCGTTCGGCTGATAGCTCAGGTAGAAGCCTCTCTGAGGAAATATCAGGGCTGGCAGAGAATTCATTGAATTCGCCGTACAATTGATCCCGCAGAGAAATGAGGGGAGAAGGGGAGGCGACAGAGGAGGTTAGCGAGCGGGGGGTTAATGCAGAAGGCTGCCTCCGTGTCAAGGGATTCTGATTGGAAATAATGGCACGAAAGTCTCAATTTGAGGCCGCGCATAGCAACCCGCTTGCGGTCAAACCTCCAACTTCATGTCAGATCTCAGAGCCGCTGTTGAGGAAGACTTGAGGAGCGGCTATAAATAAGAAAAGAAAAAAATTCAACTTATTACCCATGCTGACTTTGTGTACGTGAATCTGATCAGGCTCTGCTCGACCGGCTCTCCTCACAGTGAGAAGTGAAGAATGTACTCCATCACGGTTGAGTAATTACTACGTGTGGATGTATGAGCGTGGTGATTTGTGCCGTCCGTCCTCAGGAAGGGATTTTGTCAGTGATACGGTACAGTAAAGCAGCGACGAATGACACCTGCTGTGTTAGAAGACTGTCACCTTGGCTCGGTCGTCTTTGGTGACATTTCCAGAGCGTCGACTGTGTTGCACGGGTAGCTGAAGCGTATCGGCTGTCAGCGAAATGATCCGTCACCTGTGAAAAGAATGTCTTATCTTTATATTTCAGGTATGAAGGAGTTGCACCTGTAAGATTCTGTCTACGTGAATGAGAAAAGACTGGAATCGAAACATCTCGGTAATGTATTTTGAATCAGCAATGGACACGTTTCCAATGATGTTTACGCCTAAAAAAAGTCATATAGGAAATCTCTTTAATATCTCGGTTATTAGACTTTAATGAGATGAGATGAAATAAAGAGAAAGTTGAAAATTTGCTTATTTCTCATCTGCGTCTCAGATATTTCTTATTATTAATCGAATCATTAATCTGACAAATGTGTGTGTGATGAGAGTTTGAGTAGAGATGTCAACAATGTGTCAAACTGAGCTCAGATTTGTCTCGTCTGCAATCAAAAGTCAATATTAGTGAAGATCTCAAACATCAACTCAAACATTTCATTTTACACATATATGATGTGTTTGTTAAATACAGTTTTGTATTTCGTTGTATAATCGTATTCAGATCTTTAAGAGTGTCCAAAAATATTTTATTGTCCTGATCTGAAAGGAAAAATTATTTTTGTGCAAGAGCAACAATAAAAAAATGTGATTTCGTTTTGCTTCTTTTTGGAGTGCTGGACTGATTTTGGTCTGATGATTCTAATCCTTCTGCCTGATTGGAGGAGTCAGACTTTGATTTCCTGCTGTAATTCCATATTTCTTGCCCTCTTTGTCGTGGCCTCGAGGGACCGGGGCACGTGTGGGTCAAATGAAGCCGATCTCATTCCTGGACTGAAGGTTCTCGGCACACTTGTACCCAGATCCACCGCAGACGGACGTCATGATCACTTCAGCATCCCAAGCCAAAAATCACTCCCACCTACTCCGTTGGTAGACTTCATAACTATATAATAGGCACCTTTCCCCATTTCACCGTCGGTCAGAATGCCAAACGCAGGTGGACTTCGATTGTGATGGAGATCTTCTGAGGTCAGCCGGTAACACAACATCAGCATCTGCTGTCAAGTGTTGTCTAAAATATAAGATCCTTGACATCTCCAGCGTCCATTAAAAACCAAAACAGGATCACACACACACACAAGAGTTGAGTGAGATTCAGCGACTCGTTCACTTCATCACTGTTCCTGAGAGAACAGAGGCCTGGCGTTATAGATATATCTACAGACGAGCAGACAGAATACAAATCATACGTCTGGCCCGGGGTAAGAGGGGTCATTTATAAAGTGCTGCGCGGTCGCTTTCTCTATTAGAAACAGAGAAGAAATATACAGGTGCATAACTTTCATTACACATCATAAAGAATTTCAATAACACTGGACAAGTCTCTTAGTATCACATATTCACATCATACTCCATTTACAGGATTATTTCAAAAGAAAATCTGGCGCCTCTCTATCGCCGTCTCTGTTTGCAGTATGAAATTACATATGATGAAAAGCCAACCCGACAGCTCATAAATAACTATTACGTCCATATTGTGTGTGAATCATGACAAGGAGACACTGTTTTGATACACTTGCTTTAATAAATGATTTTTCTTTGATATGGTGCCTGCTCAGCCTGCTTTAACTCTTAAAGGAATTCCCTCTTCTGGTGATGTCACCAAGCCCCTCCCCTCAACCACCTGATTCTACTTTGGTACACTTTGCCAGACGTGTTGG
The DNA here is from genome assembly GCA_029783895.1 of Triplophysa bombifrons. Taxonomy (NCBI): domain Eukaryota; kingdom Metazoa; phylum Chordata; class Actinopteri; order Cypriniformes; family Nemacheilidae; genus Triplophysa; species Triplophysa bombifrons. The sequence continues at coordinate 30,023,605 of CM056452.1, read as the reverse complement.
ATTTAGGATATTTCCAACCTCAAACGCGAAATAATGTCAGGATTATGTATGATTAAAACATTAGAACAGCAACGTTCCAGATATGATTTCCAGGTTGAAGTGGGAAAGATTCTAACTCTACGCTGTCTGGAACACAGCATCAGTTGATGGCCACAATCTTGCCACGTGCAACGTTTTCCTTGTTAAACAAACCATTTCACACCAAAGCCCTAAAATCGAATGTACTGCTGTCGCCCGCACGGTTTCCAAGAGTGCGTCTGATGAAAAATGGACCCTGGACGAACCTTAATGATTCCTAATGTGCTTATGATGCCCTAAATGTCATTTCTACTCTTATTTTTGGCAACAGAGCTTCTTTTATTACATGACGCTGGACTTTCTGAGAGAGAAGAAAACACCTTTCTTACAGACAGGGGATGTGGTTTATTTTTATCCAACAAAGAAGTCTCCTTTCACTGGGCACACAGCGGTGACGGGGACACTCGGCAGTGTTCTCTTATGAGCTTTCATTGAATGACCTTTGACCTCCAAACTCAAAGCTACCACCACCAGTATCTCATATATGTCTCAAACATCTAGACTGTATTGCTTTGAAAGTCAGACCAGTCAAAAAACAACAGTTACCATCACAATTATCATAATGAATCAGCTGGTACCATTAAAACCAGTGCCGTTTCTGTCCAGTATAATATTTCAGTAGGATTTAATGGTGTTTTATTTCACTACAAACACCATTATGGTTTATACAATTCACATTATAACTATTAAATCCATTCGATGTTTCTTGTGGTTTTTTTGAGCAGGGATTGCTGATAGGAACGTACTGGAATAAGGCCCAAAACACACCACATAAAAGGCGTGTTATGGTTCATAATGGTATTTTAATGGAAGACTTTTTTTCCGAAGCATATCATTCATCGATTCTTTTAACATTGCCACATGCAACATGCCATCCCCACAATAAAATCTACCCCAGAAACCACACACGCAGAGATTCTATGGCGTATAAAACAGGAAAATGTCTTCACTGTGTAACATCTGTGACAGGCGGAGAGATAAGAAGAGGGAGCCTCCAAGCATTGAGTGTTTTCCAAAGTCACATTGTTGTATATGACAGGCAGGGTCCTAAACAGAGTCCCTTCATGTGAGAGAGTCAGACACAGCCGTGGGTCTCTGCTGCCCTCTGGTGGACACTTCAGGTCACCGTCTCTCACAGGTAGATTTATTAGTATATCAAATCAATATGTAATTCCGGCCTGGGGGCGAGGTGGTTGGTCTGGTGTGATGTAAGATGGCTTTCTTTTGTGGGAAGACAAACGAGCTGTCTTTCAGTCACTCCTTCAAGCGGCCCTGAGGACAAATCCCTCGAGACACACGAGACGAGATGTGAGGAGACCGTCCTGATTAAAACTCAAGTGAGGACCACAGAGAAAACAGAAGGAGAATTTGAAAAAGACAAACCACAGACTTAAACTTTGCCTGCTTTCAGTTCATTTTAAGGTAAAGAAATAACACTGGGGGCGGAATCACTCGTTATTTCTGCCAGAATGTGGAAATGTGAAGCTCATGGAGACATAAATTGACTTTAAAAGCGTTTTTGGGCTTGTCAAAGTAATATTTTTGCATATCAGCTGTAATGGCATGGTACTTTAAAGCAAATGTAGTATTTTTGTTGATTTTATAATAATTTGAGTTGAGGTCTTTTTTTTCCAAAATGGTAGCTATGGGACAAAGTGAGCCAAACACAGGGGCTTAAATCGAGACAGTATCGACACTTAAGTTTACTTCAATTTCTAGTTTTTATATAATTTCAATGAAATGTGAAATAACCTTCTAGTTTATCAAGTTTACTTCAGTATAGGCTACTGAGTGTACACCAAAGTACACTTATATTTTCTGATTAAGAAAAGCATTTTACACCTGATTTTACTCATACTGTATATCTTTCCAACTTTAGTCACTAATGGCCGAACTTGTTTGGCATAAAAAAGTACTGTATAACGCCAAGAATCTACAAAAACAGACATAGCGAGAGCAGAAATTTATTTATTTTCAATCAACAAACTCTCTGTTTAGTTTTTGGAAGGTTGCCACTTTGAGGTTTCACAAGACAGGTTATTTCAGAAATGCAAAGCGAGAGATATTACAAATTAAAGATACTAAAATGTAAAATTTATTTGGTTATTTTTTTGGTTAAGTTAGCACTAAGGAAATAGCTATTAACATTTCTAAGGGAAAATAATGATTGAAGTACTTTTTTAGAAGGTAAATCTTTAAGAAGACGGTCTTTATTCAAATTCAGTGCATGCTCAGTATATCTGACCCCTGACTCAGATCAAACCACCCCTACCATGGGGCAAACTGAGCCACAGCTGCATCTTTTTTCTAAGAAGCCATATTTTTTAAACCATATGTCATAGATGTGTTCTTATAATTTAGATTGATAGGAAACATCCTGAAATTAGATTTAATACTTTTTTTGCACTTATGCCTCATTTTGTTTCATATTGAGAACCACAAGGTAAAGAATGGATCATCTTACCCCGATATCCCCCTATACAAGTTGAGGATGTGCAAGTAAAGTAAGTTTGGGTTAAATTTAAGCATACCTTTAAGTTGAAATATCAGTATTTTCCCAAATTTGTTTTATTATTGATTATTTCCTTAAGAATCACATAACCCAGACTATAGCAGCCTATAGACTTCTGTTTAACCTTACCAAAACGTTTTAAAGTTTATTCAGCCTACGTTTCTTTCCTTTTTAGTTAGTTTATTTATTTAGTGTGCTTTTATGACTTTGCGGCTCTCTTACTACTTAAAATGTTTATCTCAACTCCTTTTTGTGTATATGTTTTGGTTTTAAATGCTCTTCCATTATCTTTAAAATTTGATGTTGATGTTTTCAAGAACGTCCCCAAATATTTGGGGATCAATGTTGGATCTACTAAAGCACCCCACGGCATGCAGAACAGGTGTTGTATGCAGAACGCTGTGATAACTGCTGAAATAAAGTCAAATAATTTTGTATTACTGCCACTGTGAGTGTTGTTTGCAGTAAAAACGCCTACCAGAGAACCACCAGCAGTTTCAAAGAGCTGGCAAATTACATGAGCACATATTTCAGGACTTATTTGTCAATTCATCCTCCTCCAATTTATTTAGAAATGATCGTCCTGTTGAATAACAGACAGGGTGACTGATTCAAACAAACACATTTGTCATTCAGATGAACAGCACACTTTATGCCAGCATCGTTTGTTGAAGGTTTCGGCGCCCTCTGTCGTGGGTGGTTGCCAAGGCATTGCTGTGTGACTGATGATGTGTGGTCCATATCCTGAATAGGTTTTTTCATCCCGGGTGATGCTGTGGGGTTGCTATGGTTTTCTGGATAACCTGAGTGATGCTGTGTGGTTGATATTGTTTTCTTTGTCACCCGAGGGATGCTGTGTGGTTGCTATGGTTTTCTGGATAACCTGACTGATGCTGTGTGGTTGCTATGGTTTCTGGATAACCTGAGTGATGCTGTGTGGTTGCTATGGTTTTCTGGAAAACCTGAGTGATGCTGTGTGGTTGCTATGGTTTCTGGATAACCTGAGTGATGCTGTGTGGTTGCTATGGTTTTCTGGAAAACCTGAGTGATGCTGTGTGGTTGCTATGGTTTTCTGGATAACCTGAGTGATGCTGTGTGGTTGCTATGGTTTTCTGGATAACCTGAGTGATGCTGTGTGGTTGCTATTGTTTTCTTTGTCACCAGAGGGATGCTGTGTGGTTGCTATGATATTCTGTGTTGCACTTGGGTATTCTGGGATGTTGCTATGTGGTTGCCTGGTTGTTCTGGGCAGTTGCTAGAAGGTTTCTTACTGGTCAAAAATCAACCACCTTCAACGCTCTGGATGTTTTGGTCTTTAGAGGTCCTTTCTGCAAAGTGCATGTTTCTTCTAAGCAATGATCAAGTTAATTTGTTTGTTAAAGTCCAGTATCAGTATGTGTGTTCTCTGTAAATTAAACTTCACAACCAGAATGGATGTGCTATTGTAATATTTACTTGCAAATCTCTGAGCAACAGGATGCTCACTTTATAAATAAATTTTTGGTAAAATTCTTCAGACTAAATGAAGGTCACTGATAGCCGAGCAAAGCAACAGTATCAGAGCTGCATTTCATCTGGATCAGAACATTGGGTTCCAGAATCATTGATTTTCCTGAATTCTGAGTGTTCTGTGCCTTCAAGGATCTATAATCAGACGGTGTCAGTGGTGCGCTGTAATACCACACATCCTCTGCTGAGCATTACTTCCATCCACCGGATGACAAACTCACAGAAAAATCAGAAAGCACCTTTTAAGACTGTGAGTGCTGTTTTTCGTGATGCATAGTGCTCTCACAGCAGGGGTGTTCCAGACCATCCTCCATCTATTTAACACTCTGTCCTCAGATGCTCCTGTGGTAGAAAGTGTTGTACAGGGACATCTGAGACTGGAGCAGGAATCTTTAAGTAACGCTGGACCTTACAGATTTAAAGTGTAATGAATTACTGTGAAACGACGGTGAAGAATGATGAGGGTGTTTTAGGACATTTATTTATGCGGTGTCATTTTGTTTTGAATTTGTAAACTGTTGTTTATCACAGAATAGATTTTTGAAGGAGCTTATTCATATAATGAAACTTTACAGTCACCACATCTGCTTAGCACCTAGAAAGACAAAGAAAAAAAAGGAGGGCCTTGAAAATCATCCTGTCTGTCCCTAAATAATCAAGAAATCACAACAACATTTTGCTCCAAATACTGGACAGATAACCACAAATGCTAGATTACAAAATAATATATTTGTTATAAAAAACATTTTTTAATTAAATTAAATTCATTAACAATAAATACAAATTCATAAAAGAAAATGTTTTCAGATGTATATTTGGCTGAAGATGTGTTTCATATTCAATATGTTACTTTATGTTCTGGAAGACGAATTACTCAAAATAAAAACTGAAGTATTTTTAAAGTCAACTTATTAGGGTTTTCAGTGTGACGTGACAGAGTAAATAAAGTTTCATTTTTGCAGGAACTTTTTCCAGCCTTTCCGTAAACTGCTTCAATTATATCTCAGAAGTCAGGAAGACATTTCACGATGACTTACATAAAGTTGAGTGGGAGAGAGTGAGTTGAAATGCTCAAATGGGCGAGTATAGAGAAGTAAAGTCCCTCACAGTTAGTTTCTGAGTGTGTTTTCTGTCCCTCCAGGGGCTCTAAATTACAAACGGAGTGAAAGAGACACCAGGAGCTGCTTCTCAATTACATTCACTCGCTGAAGGGGAACAAAAAAAGATGTTTTTGATGCAGAGGTGATCGGCTGGGGTGTCTCCACCGCCGCTGAGGTGACACGGCGGAGAAAACGTGTCGTCCGTCACTTCCTGTCTCTCTGGAGGGCTGGATCGTAGGAGACAGATGTGATTATTAAACTGAAAGAGGAACACATGAGAGTGAATGCGGCACAGCGTCGCCAGAATTCCAAGTCCTGGAAGTTTTACTATCAATGAATTTAATGTGTGCTTGCATTTAAATGCTCAAATTGAATTACACAAAATGAAAAATACAAATGTTATCCTTTAAGGGACAGTTCACCGCAAACAAACCTTTGTCATCGTTCATTCACCTTTATATGTGAGTCTTTCTTCAGTGAAACAAAAAGAAGATATTTTGAGGAATGTTCATACAATGGATGTCAATATTGTTTAATTATCAACATTCATCAAAATATCTTCTTTTGTGTTCTGCGGATGAGAGAATCTCAAACACGTTTGATAAATAAATGATGATGGAATTTTCATTTTTGGGTGAACTGTCCCTTTAAGGGGGTTTTTATGCATATTAATATCCATTCATTAAATATGAATCCACTCTAAACTAACGCTATGATGGTTGGTGGGGGTGTTGCTATGCAGATACTAAGGTGACCAAGATGGTTGCTAAGGTGTCTTGTCGCTGTTACCAGGGGGCACTAGATTGTCTCTATGTGGTTTCTAAGGTGTTCTGAATGGATTTGAGTTTATTGCAATGCACTTTCTAGGGACTTGGGGTCTATGAGATTTAATCATCATCGCTGACGAACAGAACATCTCCTTAATACCTACTGTTATAAGGCGGACCCTCTGTATGAGCATTAATGATACTGTATCACAGTGACAGTAAAGTTATATCTGGTGTGATGCTGAGCACTAATGATAAGCCGTAAGTCTTTGATTATTATGGAATAGCATAATGCATCAGAGAAAATGATTTGTCAAGACCCTGGTTTATATGCACATGCACCTAAATTACACATAATGTCTCCTGCAGTATAAGGTCTGTTAGTTTTGGCCGACAGCCAGTGTGTTTCTCTCTAAATGCCACTGACCTTCGGTTTTACACCCATTATAACTAAGCGTGCTATGTTGACTGTTGTCCAGAAGATATTGCGAGGGACGTTGCAGAATCTTGCATCATGCACATATTAGTAAGACAAACCTTTGAATTGCAGTGTGGCTCTTTCTCAAAATTTATTGCAATGAAATTCTGATTTATGAGCAAACTCCATTCAAAGGTTATTTGAGGACATGATATGACAATTGTATAAACAGACAAGGAAATGTCCCAAGTTTTTAGGGAAGGCCTGGTGATCTTCCCACTGTTCCAGCTGTGCCTTGTCTTTGGCCTCTTTGTATATAGCTTGTTAATCGACGTCACGCCGCGTTGAATGTTGTGCCATCTTGGGAGGATCGCTGCTAGAGCGTTCAATGCAAAAATATGTTTTTTCTTGTTTTATAAGGAAATATAACTATGGCAGGTTGGTCTTACTGTGTTAAAAACTGCAATAGTCTTACGCAGAGTCGTTCAGGAAAAGCTCCTGGTTTTTTCACTTTCAATTTTACCATATATCAAACAATACAATTAACGGTACAAATCAAAACAATAATAGCAGTGGAGTATGATCCTCCCAAGATGGCGAATGAATATCCTCTTTACACAAACTGTGCAAGTTGCGTTGGGCCCGTGCACCATCAAAGGGGGTCCTTGAGTATCGAATGAAAAACATCATTTTGTATCATTTTGTTTTACCTTTAGAAGAATTATTTGGAAATTTCCATTTAATACTTAATTACTGTGACATTCTTGTCATGGACGTCACATGAGTATGCGTCTTTACATATGGCGGCCATGGCTTTGGAACTTTAAAGCGTTATTTTCGTTTTTCATTTTCAGTAGTTGTCCTCTGGCGTAAAGTTGGCTTGATGTTGGACGTTTGATATTCGTAATTAAGGGACCGTTTCCAAAGTTTCATGAACTTTAACACACGTTTCTAGGGTTTAAAGAGAATTACTGTTGGCACAAATTCAAAACCAGCTGTACGGTGTTCATGTGGGTGTCAGCTATAATGCACATCTTTTTATTTTATATTTTTATTACAATGAACTGTCAAACCATATGTAAATATTGCTATGTATTTGAACTACTATATAGGTTCATATAAAGATAAATGATTAGTTAAAGCTCAATAGCGTTTACAGGGAATGGCTTACAGGCCCAAAACCAACTCCAGTGTTCATGTGAGTCTCTGCTATAACGCACATTGGTTTACCCATGATAATATGTCATTTTTAGTTTGTGCCATCACATTTAGAAAATGTGTTTTCGTATGCTTAGCTTTATTGAGTAATCTAGATTTGTCATGCTTTATTTTGTTAATAACTCATTTGATAAGTAAAAACGCACCACATTTGCATCGTTTTGTACCGCAAGATGGTTCCAGAAAAATTGTTACTTAAGGTAAAGAATTGCTTACATGTCAATAAAAATTTGAATTATATTTCATACTTAATTTAACAGTTTCATGTTTTCTTTGTCTTTCAGGTTTTATTTGTTGAAGTGTTTTTCATTTCTTATAATATACAGTCAAGTTTATATCTGATTTGAATAATTATGACAAGGGCCCTTCACCGAGATTTGCTTAGGGCCCCCAGATGTCTAGGATTGACACTGTCTCTACTGTTTATTGACTGTTTATCAAATGACATGCAAAACGTTTAGAAAGAATGCAGTTTAAAAGAGCTTCACAAATCTGTGCCAACCTTTTCAGAAGCCTTTCGGAGCTGAGCAGACTTCTTACATTTGCTGATATATACAGAAAATATTTAGAGCTACAGTATACATTTAATGTGGATATATTCACTGTCTTTACCCAGATGAATTGGTTTCGGGATCTATTGTGGAGAAATCTGAGAGAAAACCCTTTTACCACATTTGTATCTATAGAAAATCAGCTGTTTATATATACAGTATAGAGAGAGATTTATAAAATTATAAATATGATAAAATTTCATTTTTTCCTTTGGTACATATCGTACACACAAGAATGAAGAATCTGTGTTTTATAGATAATGAGTCATATTCTTATAAATTCAGAATGAAATTTCAAAAAACACCAAGATTCAACAGAGATAACGTATCTTGAAAAGAGAAAAGAGAGCATTACAATCGCTTTATTCAATTAGAAGGTTGTTCTGTCGGATGAATAAAACATTGAAGTTAGTGAGATCATTAAATGCTTCAAATGACCTGAATTATAAACTTTAGAATTTGGTACATTTTAATATGAAGACTGTGGTAAATATTATTGCTCAGAGGTTGCTGATCTGAGCAATATCTGCATATCTGAGATGCAGAAGCCAAGTTGGTTATAACTTTACACTTTATTTAAAGTCTGTCGTTTTTTTGTGTCATTAATGATATGTTTATATAATTAACTACATGCACTTACTGCAAGATTAAGGATAGGATTAAAGTGTGGTTTAGGGTTAGCTACAAGCAATTGTGCAAAATGTAGTAAATATTATAGTAAATACATGTAACGTGTAACAAACTGTTAAATAAGTATTGTCGGCAAGTTTGCATTTTCTCTCCCATTTAATACCAATCTTAAGAAATCCTTCATATCACAAAAATGAAAGAGCAGAATGAATTATTGCATTAATATGGGTCATGCATGCAGTGTGTGATTTTAGAAATACTAAATGAGATTTCAGTACTTCATGATGACAAAAAGAGGGCGCCATTGAACAATGAAACATGATGTTCCAAAAAATCATGTTAAACAGGTAACACTGTGATTTCAAGTAAATAAAATGTAATTATAATACCAGTGTCTTCTTTTAAGTCCCTTATTCTCTGAATTTCACTCACAGCACTTTGTATTTCAATATTTATTTAATTTATTGCAAACTAAAGAGTAAACTGTGAGAAAATAATCTATTTTATAAAATAAACAATTTTACTTGAGGAAGTGTGTTTATAAAATGTTTATTTCACATTTTACAATTCTTATTTTAAATCAGCTATCATGAAATGATGCGGTTCATTTGAATGTAATACTTTGCGTTTACAGAGCCCAAACTAAATTCTCAAGTGAAAGGACACAATTCAACCCAAACCCATAAAAAACAATCACAGATATCTTAATTCATCAATTAAATTAAATGGAGGAATAATTTACATCTCAGATATTTCTCCTGAGAAAAAAAGAGTCTGAAATCTGAATGAGAGTTTGAGAAGAGATGTCAACAATGTGTCAAACTGAGCTCAGATTTGTCTCGTCTGCAATCAAAAGTCAAAATTAGTGAAGATCTCAATATCAACTCAAACATTTCTCACCATATCTAGATTATTTGACCTCTACAATCTACATTCATTTACACTTCCAGACTCTCTTTTTGTTCCTATTTAAGCATTGTTTAGGTGAAACATACAAGATTAAGTTGATATCTATGAATCAGAACTCCAGTAAATCTCTTGAGCTATAAAAGACCAACATATTAGCAATAATATTTGTCTCTAGCTGTATGGCTACAATTGTTTGTTCATAATATTGTCTGTCATCAATTCTGACGTGTATACGCCTCCATACAAAAAGAGTGTTATGTGTAAAAGTTATGTGGGTCTAATCTGGAATTTGTTGATAAGGAGTTTGGGCATGTGATGAAAAACAATGACTGACATACACAGAGTTTAGACTTCAATCTGACACTGAGAGATTAATATGGGAAACAGGGAGCAGAACCCAATGCACTGCAGACGGACGGATGAAAACTTCATTAAAAACTAAATGCAATTTTCCAAATATAGTTTTATTGGCACATAAAATACTTCACAAACGTTGTATTAGTGTGTCTGTAGCTCATTTCCATATTCAGATTCAAATGTACCTTGAGTTCTATGGTAAGGTGTTGTAATGACAACTGGAATATACACAAAAAAAAATGTTTAGTTGTCTGAGATGTGAGAAAGGCAAACTCAAAACATTGTTTAATCTTTTAATTGATGTGTTTGTTATTATAATGGACCACCATGGAAGGTTTATACAAATTAATTTGTAAAACATTTTCTATAGATAATTTATATTTTCAAAAATATCTTATCTATTATTAACTATTTTTCATTTAGTTTAGTTTATTAATACAATGAAAATATTTAGATTTTGGGGTTACCAAACAAATCATTTACAGGACAATGAGGTTAAACTGTAAATATAATAATACAAATGTTGTTGTTTTTTCTGAATTATATTGCCTTAAATGTCCTAAACATAGATTTCTTTATTCCAGACGTTGATTTTATTCAGTCACAAAATGTTTTACATAGTTTCCATTAAGTATAGATGAAAATAAAAACGGGGAAAACAAAGAAACACTTTATTGAAAACAAACATCGCTTGTGTATCTACAACCTTAACACAACTTGTTTTTGAAATGTGTTGGCAGTGACTTTGCAGACCGTGTAAAGCCCTTTAAATTGATATATGGAAGAAAACATTTCCTTGTCTTTGGATGTTTAATGCTTACAGAACAAACACAATATCGACTTCAAAAGAAATATTCGTTTACAAGTATTTTTAGCTTTACAATAAGGTTTTATTTGTCAACATTAGTCGATGCATTACATAAAATAAACAATGAATGATACTTCTGCTATTTCAGCATTTCTGAATATATTTTAAAATCTAAAGTTTTAACTTTTAACAGTATAGTTGTTGCACAAAGATTAGATTAGAACAAAGTAACATAAACAACTGTATTTGCATTAACTAATTAACAAAGATGATTAAATGCTAAAAAACTGTATTATTCATTGTTAGTTCAGGTTAGCTAATGCATTACATGATGTTGACAAATACAATCCTTTACACGTTTAACACATTAGGCAATAAAATAATTTTAATTATCACCTTGCATTCGTTTTTAATATTTTTTTACCATTTTTAGAACAAAAAAATCCATAGTTAGACATTTAAAAAATGTAATACAAATACATTTGAGGAAAAAAATAAAGAGTAAAATTACAATTTGACTATTTACAAAAAGAACCAAAAAAAATCAGCTGCTGGTATATCTCACATTTATTCCTAAATATTTTCCCCTGCTATTAAATTTATCCAGTCTGTTGTGTGGTTTCATCGATGAATAGACTGCGGTAGGCAGAGGTGAGTGTGCTCGACCTCAGGTCATCCACAGTGATAATTCCCAGCCTGGCTTTCTCAAGACAAAACAAATGTGCCTGCCCCACTAAAGAGGGAGGAGTCTGCTGCCATTTTAAGAGAGGACGAGCTGGAGAGAGGGAAAGACAGGCACAGATTGAGAGAAAGAAAAGAGAGATTGAGAGAACAACATAGTCTCGCTTCCAGCTCATGCCATCCTTTTTCCCCACTGCATTTCTGGACTTCCTTCCTTGTCCTCCTTTCCTTGCTCATAGCTGAAAGAATTCCCCAAAATTTGAATTATCCATCATTTTTCTTTCTCCCTCCCCTTATACTTTACATTTTGAAAAATCCTAAACTATGCCATAATCTGTTTCCGTTTCAGGTCTCAAAGCTTCTTGCTATATATCTCGTCCTCCAGAATGGAACTGCATCCTTTGTCCAGACACACTAGAGAAGCGGGTGTTGACCAAGAGCAGCCTTAAGCCAAATCTGACCCTCACGTCCACGTGGGGCCTGAAATCTGCCCCCGTTGAGGAAAAGAGCCCTGTTCTGAAAGTACTGAAGTGGAATGAGGGGGTTGGTAAGGTTACGAGCCAGCGATCAAGCACAAGACCTGTCCCGTAGCCCACTCAACTCCAGTGTGTGAAGACTTTGTGAGGAACAAAGAGCAGAAATGCATCAACATTTTCTGCTTTACCAAACGAAATTTCACCTTGATTTCTACATCACAGATGCAAAATCTGCAAATTATTACATCCGTCTAAATCTACTAGCATTTAAAAAAAATTAATGTTTACTTTTCAGCAATGTAGGTATGATTTATTTGAACAAGTGTGTCAACATTTTGTTATTATGGAATTGAAAACAGGGGTTAAATTGAAATAAAAACCGTTTTGAATATGTCCATATTTTTCATATTTTAGTCTGAAGTAATGCTATTTAAAAAATCTATTGTTTACATTATTTCATATAAAATAAACTTTACAATTTTACACGTCTAATGCAATTTCCAACATCGTTAAAATGTGTGAATTTACAGAGATATTTAATTTAATTCACCGATTTCAAATTCCACACTTTTATCATCCTTATACGAACAAAACAGTTTTAAAACAAATTAATCACAAAACTAAAACTGCAACTAAAGCGCACTTAAGTTTATACGTAACTTTGACTTTTTTGTTGATATTAATCGCATGGCTGATGAGGACATTAAGTGCCCATGTTCGGGTGTCCTTTTCATGCACCGCCGCTTTCTTCTTTCATTGGTGGAGGGCGACAGATCGGAAGTAGTTTATTTATGCTAATGAAGGAGTTGGGGGTTGTAGATATTTACGTTCGACGGGAGCCGCCCTTCATTCACCCACATGGTTAAAGGCAGGTCGACTTCGCGCCACTTTTGCATTTCTACTACGCTTAACAAAGTCGTCCAAACAGCCCGGTCGGGTTCTAGCGGACGCGCGGTGTTTATCAAGCCCTACTTTGAAGTTCGTGCACCAGTTAATCCAGCGCAGCGGCGATCGGTAAGTGTGTGAAGATGGTGGATCTCGCTTTACTCCGCGTTACTGACTGAGAACCTGTTGTTAACATTTTTTATCGCGTCCAGATCCAGAAACTCAATTGCGCGGTGCCGCTTAAGCGCGCGTGTGACGACTCTCGAGCGCGCTTTTCCAACTCCGCCAAAGCAAACGACAGCGACGGCGATAAAAACAATGTAGTAAGTGGCGCATGGTGGTCCTCTCCACCTCCATAGCTGTGGAGAATGTGGGAGATTTGAAAAGCGTGCGTGCTGCTGCTGCTAAGATGCAACTCTTATTTAATAGCGCGGCTGCGCTACAATTCGCAACAAGTTACGATCAACGTTGTGCGCGTGATGCGGACGCCGAATTAAGTTGTTTGTGGATTTGCAGATTGTTTGATGATTGTTGCGCGTGTTGTGGCGTGCGAGTTAAAGTGCCTCCAGAACAAAGCAGTAGCACATGGGAGAAGCGTAGGCCGCGCACACGGGCTAGCCTAGCAACGGCGCGCGGGACAAAAACATTCCCGTTTTGCGGCCGTTCCCCCCTTGACTTCTTTCCTGGATTGTGAATAAACATTGAATGGGATTTAAACGTGTATTATCCAAACAAGTGACGGGTTACTTTTGAACTAGCGTGCGTTTTAATGAGAAATGATAGGAGCTAACCCATGTTAGCCTTTGTAGTTTCAGTGTTGAGTAATTAACCGGGAAGAGCATAGTGTTGATATCAAGAGAATCTTATTTTTTGGAACTGTACACGTTACTTTGCATAACAGTTTTTTTGAGTTGTGTGCGTTTAAAGCGAAACCCCAATCGGTTAGCATGGCGTTAGCATCATAGCTTTCCTAAACATCAGCTGGACGCGATAGCAACAACGCGCTTCGCAAACTTTATTTTCCTGACGCTCTTCGTTGTTGACACATACTTGACACCTTAAATTGACTAATTGTCGTCAAATAAAGTTGTTTTTAAACGAAATGTGGTCCGGTTCGAGAACTCAACGGCGCCATGTTAGCTCAGATCGCCTCGGTTTGGGGGAGGGGTGAGAGGCGAGCGACTCAGTGCGCATGCGTCACAACGGCGGCGCGGTCCGCAGGCTGCGCAATTCATTCACGCGCTCAACTCGCTAGTTCTCTCAACTTGGCGATTGATAATCTAATGTACACCAGTAAGGGAGCCAGCTAAGTAGCCTTTTAAGGGTTTGATGAAGTTATGTCTGTTTTTGAAGAGTCTGTGGCCGGTTAAAGGCAGCACCGGTACCGCAGTGCTCGTACGACATGTGCTTTGCCATGAGGCCATTGGCGCTCTTGTCCAGACCATGGTTTTATTATAGTAAAAGTGCGCTTGACCATGTTTTGAAAAACACATTTGTGTTGTTATTGTTTACTGTAAATTTCGTGATTAAATTGTGGTTACCATGATGAGACAATGATAAGATTGAGATCACAAAGACCATTGTTAAAAATGGTTAACTTACTGTAGTGAAAAGTGAACGCCAATGAAGTTTGAATTAATATTAACCTAGCCAATAAACTAACCCCAATATTCTGCCTTTCCCCCTCCAGACATGAAGAGATATGGAGCAGCATGAAGAACTGTGAATAACTTCTGTGACATGATGAATCAATGGGACGCTGACTTTGGGTGGCCCTGGTGTGGAAGTGGCTGGTGTCAGGGTATTATCAAAGTGCTTACAGTGCAGGTAGTATTATGTCATACCTACTGCAGTGGAGGCACTTCTAGCAATACTCTGGCCATTACCTTTTGGCCCTCCACCTCCGAGCACCTTTCACGGAGATGTCATTCCCAACGGCTTTGTGCTAAGGTGCATCTAGTGCAGATAGTGAAATAGACTAGCTCCTACTGCCCTAAGTGCCCCTTCTGGCACGAGGGACTGTTATTTACATCCGGATGTACAGACCGCCCCCCAAAAAAAAACTTGGTGCAGTTTTCTGCTAGTTTTGCAGAGTTGCACTACAAGAAAACGAGAGTTGTGCAAATCTATGCAAAACTGATGGTGGCCTGCTGCTTCTCCGCGTTTCTGAAGTGTTGGAAATCTGCGAGAAGCGTCCAATTCAAATGCCGCCATTTGTTTTCGTACGTGCAACCTGCCCTGTGTCGCCTTTTAAGTGTTCATAGTTCAGGCAGTGCCAAAGTGCTTATAGTGCAGGTAGTGTGTTTGTCATCTACTGCAGTGTGAGCACTTGAAGTACTTCTAGCTAAATGCGTCTGGGATCGGAACGCTCTCGCTCACGAACAGCTCGTCTCTGACTTTGCTGGACTTCGGTCAGTTTTGCTGGTTTGCATTCAGCTTTAAAAGCGGTGCTGTGCAAATCCATGCAAAACTGACCGTGGCAGCTCGCATCTGAGAACCGCTTTGTTGACGTCTCGTCCCTTTCTGCACAGGTTGGGATCGGTGGCAGTGCTGAGTGTTTTTGGAAGGTATTGCACTTGTCCCGGCCTGTAGAGGATTGTGGAGATTGTACCCCATGTTTCACTTGACATTTTATACCTGTTGAACGCTCTCCATTCTTGTTTTGTCATTTGTGACCCTGGATCATCTTAAGTAGAACGGGAAGATTTGCAGTAAAAGACAAGAATACATTGTATGGGTCAAAATTGTCGATTTTCTGCCAAAAATCATTAGGATATTTAGTAAAGATCATGTTCTTTGAAGATATTTTATACATTTCCTAGCTTAAATGTATTAACTTAATTTTTGTGAGTGGATGGCCTGGCAGAGAGCCCCTGATTAACAACTTCAAAGGTAATTTTCTCAATATTTTGATTTTTTTTTTGTACTCTGATTCCTGAGTCGTAAACGGTTTTATCTGTCAGATATTGTCCTATTCTAATAACTTGTACATTCATAGAAAGCTTATTTATTCAGCTTTAAGATGACGTATAAATATAAATTTCAAAAAATTGACCCGTAAAACTTTTGTTGTCCAGGGTCACATTTGTGTTTTCGAAAATAAATGTTGTGTGGTCAAATGCTGGATTTGTAGTAGTTTCATTAAACGAATTAAGTTTTTGATTATTTGGCTTCCATACAGCTTTTTTGTTTTCTGGAACTTAAAAGCAAATGGTTTTGGTGTTAATGTATACATGTATACGCATGTTGGCTAAAGTGCTTAATTTTTTATCATTAAAGTACCCAGACTATGATTTCTTCTTACTAGGGCTGAAATTATAATGTATTAATGCATGAATTGTTAGTTCCTTGTCGATCAGCTGTTTAGTTGGTTTGTCAAATCCAATTATAAGAATGCAGCCTAAGCAAAGTCATTCATCTGCCCACTTAACAGATGTAACGACCAAGGGGGGGTCTTTGGCTACTTAATACCACTAATGTCAGGAACTGGCCATCATTTATAACTTCAAACTTTAATAACCTGCTGTCAAATATAGGATTCCTCTTTCAAAAAGTGTTTAGTAAAAATGCTATTTTGTAACTTGTTTAATGGAGATTAGACAATAATGGTTCATTATAAGGGTTATATACCACTGGGGTTTAATTCTGCACGATCTTAGAAAGGTTTAAATAAGACTCTTACAACAACTAAGCACATTGAAATGCTCATCTCTGACACTTATTATCTAGACCTCATTTCTTGTAAGGTATAGATAATAAAAAGTTCTCAATTTTAATTATTCTGGAAATTCAAAATGGACTAATCTTTTGCTGAAAAAAGAAATTTGAACATTATGAACTACCACAATTTACCATTCAAACCAGTACGAAATTCCTTTCTCTGCTGTTTTCTGGGTCTTATTCCATTTGGTTCTCATCAGTCAGATCCTGAAAGACAGAACCCAAAGTGTTACCAGTAGAGACCCACAAACACCATCATATAGTTTCTATTAATCTTGAAGAATCTCCGATTATACTTGTTTTCAACAGGAATGTTGTATTACTTATGTGTTTATGCTGCTACCTTTATCAAATTAGGTTTAATAATTTTTCAGTCAATGAATTGACAGTAGAGCGATATAAATGCGTCCAGCAGATGGCTGTCTGGTATCCCACTTCAAACAAACACTTGATGTCAGGCACGATTATTTGCTTTTAATTATCTTTCCGATGTCAGGTTTCCTTTATTCTTTTAAATCCTCTAATGTAAAGGGCTCACAATTTATAAACGTTCATAACGTTAACGAATGAGGTAAACGATCATGCAACTTGCGAACAATGTTCGAAGTCGTGAAGTGCCGGTGACGGTCCAGCCATGGATGCGTCTGGCGCGCCGCGCGGTGCGTCCGTCTGGTGACCCACACTCATGATCCGCCCACTTCCCCTTGACAGCCAACACAGTCAAACCCTCAACAGTGCCCATGTAACATCCACTACGTGCTGACTCTACTGTTCGGGTTCCGCTCAGCTGAAGATGGAATTACGCGGAGTTTTGATTTGCGCTGTTTTAACGTCCTTTATGGAAGTAAACGTGGGAAGTTTGACGAACTGCGACGAAACGCGTAAAGTTTTCCAGCTGAAGCAGATCGGACCCGTGAAATATTTACCTGAGACGCCGAGGACAGGTGAGACCCGAGCTGTGTTAACCTTACTGGATTTGAACGATTTCTAAGATGTTAATATGTAAAGTCAACGCATTCGTTTTTACTGGACATGTTTGTTTTACGCGGAAGTTTGAGCGAGTCTGAAATCTAAATAAAACCACCTGAAGTGAAACGTTACACGGTGATAGGCTAGAGTTACTTGTATCAGATTCAGATCCTTCATTAAGCGCTTTTATTTAGTTTCTTTAATTAATTAAATGTATTTAGAGCTTTTCTGGGTACTCAAAGCGCATTACATCGAAAGGTGGGATCTCCTCCACCACCACCAATGCGCAGCATCCACCTGGATTTGCTTATCGTTCCGTAAACTTAAAACATTTATATCTGCATTGCTGTGAGGTTTGTATTAATAAAGACTGTCTGTGTATTTAAACACTTGTTGTTTCTGAATGCGTTTACATCGAGAATACTTCTGACACTTTGTATCTATAGCTACAAGACATACTGACATATGGTCGTTTTTGATGTAACTTCAGTTTAATTTTGGGGATATGAAAGCAGTAACCCTGTTGAAAGTAAAAGCATAAGAAACCATGAACTCAGTTCTATTGGATGATTGAATGGCTATAATGGGAGTTGTTTTGGTTTTTGTGGAAACTGTAATGGTCTCTGGGGGTGTCTTCTGGTAATGTGTCGGGTTCTATTGGTGTGAAGTTCCCATCTGATGGATGAGAACCAATACCATGAACTCCTACTGGCATGAGAGACAAGACTGCATAAAGGACATTTAGAACTGGTTTAACGGTAAAGAACTGATGGTTTATAATGATGAGGGAAGCTTTATAATTTATGTTTCTTGGAGATCTCAAAATCAACACTCAAAAACAATGTTCATAATAGTAGTATAAGTGGTCTTGACTTGTAAATAAACTTTAAAGTCCCAGTTAGTAGAAGTTGTGTTTGCTTTAAACAGCTGTCTCGTCGAGCCCTCGCGACTGTTTGCTTTGTGACCTCTGAGCCCATGAAACGCTCTTTGTCGGGTTGTTTGGACAATTCTACGTTGCTCTTTTGAACCGACATGAAGCTGGTTTTGCTTATAATGGAGAGTAATAGTCTTTGCGTGGACGTTTCATATCAGAGGAAACGAGGAACCAGTTTGACAAACACCGTTACGGTAATGGATGTAAAGTGGCTGGGGAGGAATCATTTGTACACTGTTCCCCGCAGAGGTCATCACACGAAGTTCACTTCAAAGTGCTGCTCGGAAGACGCTTGTTTAGAGCGAACAGATTTTACAAGAGTTTAGAAGTCGAGCTGGGGGTTGCTGTTGAAGTCTTGTGCAACTGTACATTACTTCAAAGTTGAGTGTTTATATTCGTGCTCATACTGTACTTCTGAAGAAACAAGTTTGTTTTTTAATTAAACACAGTTTCTTAAAGAGGTACTTCACCCAGAAATGAGAATTCTGTCATCGTTTACTCGCCGTCGATTTGTTTTCAAATCTGTATAAATGTCTTGATCCACACGTTGAAAGATATTTGGAATATATCCAAATAAAAAAATACAATGGAAGTCAAAGTATTTTTTCCTACTATGGGAGTCAATGGGGAGCAACATCTGTTTGCTTACAAGCATTCTTCCAAATATCTTTCTCTGGTTCTTCTATGGCTTCTTACCTTTTTCTTAAGAGTGTAGTCAGTTTCAGTCCTAAAGTAATGATCTGAGAAACTTGTGAAAGGACTCAATACCTGTTTTAAATGAAGCATTTCATTTCTTAACTGAGCCTCCTAAAGAACACAAGTTTGCTTTCAGAAATGTGAATGTTTAAGGGCGTGTTCTCTCGGTGGAGCTGCAGAAATGAGTTGCAGAATAATTGAGTGCTCAGAAAAGTCCACGGGGGATTTAATTTCACTTCATGTCAGTGATGATGTTTCTCAACGTACGGGGTTCCCTTCTGCAGTCGTCTCTGACAAGTCCCAGATCTCTCAACCTGTTGATTCATGTGAAACTGAAGCCAAGGAAAGATGGGGGGGTTAAAGTTCACACTCGGATGGATTGATCGAACGTGACAAATAAACACTTCCCGAGGCACTTTAATTTTGCGCGTGTGAGATGGACACAGAATTCCTTTTCACGTGGGATCTTGTTCAGAATCTGAAAACACATCTTGATGGCACGGTGGTGATAGTGTCTTTTGCAACACATGGCTTGATGTTCTCTGTTCCGGCACGTCCAGTGCTGTTTTCATACAGCTCTGGCGATGGAAAACTTTGTCGTATCTCAGCAGGATAAGAATTTTTGATGGCTGGCGATATCTGGCCTTATATCTTTTGCACAACCAACGCTGGGCTGTTACAGCTTGTACAAAGCGGAAGGTTTATAACCCCCTGGTGGGGCACGAGATTCTTAATGGTCCTTAAAGAGAATATAACAAAAAGAACAGAGTGAAACCATATTTTTACATTTACAGACGGAAGTGTGCTCGTGGGTGGTTTCCAGGGCATTTTTTTGCGGTTGACTGATCTTGGGGGAATTTGTATATGTTACGAGGTGGCGAATTTGTATCAATTGCTGAGCAGTGAATTGTACAGAAATACGTGAAAAAATACACTTCGCACATTAAAAACTAATCTTAAAATACACAATTATGGAAACGAAACCCCTCCCATCAACATGACCGTCAAGAGCACAAAAGCCGTTTGCACTTAAATGTGCAAGTAAGATTGCATGAATTCATACGGATTAGGCACCTCGTAAAATAGTCACAAATTTTCATGTTTGCTGGACAAAATCTTCCAAAATTCTGAAAAAAAGTCTAATAACTTTTAGGTCCGTTGTGAACAAAATAGGTGTTTCTGGGGCACAATAAATAAAATTACCTGCCGTCAAATTTCAAAACTCTTTTGGTGTAACTGTGTAAAAAATTGAAATGTCCTTAAATGTAATTTTTTATCAGAATCTGTGTTCATTGACCCAACAGGTTCAGACCTCCAGGTTTGTGTGTCCAGGAATTTAACCTGCTGCACTAAAAAGATGGAGGAGCGCTACCAGGTGGCGGCGCGGCGGGACATCCAAAACCTTCTCCAGATATCCAGCTCTGGTCTAAAGGTCCTGATCTCACGAAATGTGGCGGCGTTTCAAGGTGAGCTCGCTGGTGTATGATAGGAGTTCTCCTGAATTCTCTGACCTCAGTTGTTTTCTTCACTGGCTTATCTGGAAATCCCAAGATTCCAGGAGATGCTGTTTGTGTGTTTTTGGTTTAAATGAGTCTTTTTTGCTCAGCATTCTTCACGGTACAGTAGAG
This sequence comes from Triplophysa bombifrons, assembly GCA_029783895.1. NCBI lineage: Eukaryota > Metazoa > Chordata > Actinopteri > Cypriniformes > Nemacheilidae > Triplophysa > Triplophysa bombifrons. The sequence goes on along the minus strand of CM056452.1, from coordinate 30,002,759 downwards.
TTTACCCAGCTGAACTTCACAATATGTGTCTAGGTGGCTCCATAAGGGCGAACTTCTGTTGTCTGTTGACCGTATTTCAGTTGACTTGAGTTCATGTAAGGTTTTGGCTTTAATGGCGTCTCTCGTGTGATGCACGTGAGGATTGTTTTTGAAAGTCTTGATTGAAACCCTTTACAGCTCATAATGTCAGGTCACAGATCTCAGCATACACCTTTGGAGGAACGGCATTCTGCAATTGAACCAAATGACAGACTTGGATAACCTGTAATCTCCTGTGAGATGTGAGGAGGTCCAGGGTTCTTCACAAACAAAAACGTTTCTGTTGCTTTCTGTTAATTCTCCAAAGGGTTTTGATCTCGGGTTTCAGGACGGTGGTTATAAGCTCATGATGAGTCCGGATCACTGCGTGTGTTTGTGAAAGGTTTCCAGCGGTGTAGATCAAGTCTCTACATTACATTCAACTAAAGTAAAATTTATAGACGTGTGTAGGACCTACGCCGTAGGCTGTGAATAGCCTGATGTGCACCTCTCCAGAAATGAAACATCGCGTCAACTTACCGTGGAGCGCGAGGGCTGTGATTTGTCTGTTTGAGCCCATCCCTCATCGCTGAGATTTTTTTTATATTGTGCATTTCAATTGATATCAATCAAACTGCAGTTGGTTTGTTTTGATTCTAGCCAAATTAACTAAAAACAAATACAGCTAACTAACACAATAAATCAAAATAAAAACATGATGACGTAATAAAAATCATGATTTAGGTCCTACGCATGACCTCAACTTGCACTTAAAGTGTCACGGGTCTGTACGCTAACATTGTGGAAGGTGGGAGTAAGTTTATTTTGTGAACCTAGTTTTTCTTTATCCCTGTTTTGCGTTTACACAACACTGTTTTTAACCTTCCATGTGGTTTGACCGTTCATTGACAAGATGTTTTAAGGGTTTCAATGTTTTCTAAAGAGGATTCCATTATCTTATTTGGTAAAATATGAATTTGTAAAAAAAATAAGGCATGCACGAGTACTTGCGTATGCACCCAAGAAACATCGCCAACTACTGTCTGGCCTTGCATAATTCAGCATTTTTAGTTAGTTTTTGGAGATTCAAGTGACATTAAGTGAGATCGTTTTGACATCATACATCGTCTCTTCCTTTCAAAAAAGCATTTTGTCGTTCTTAGTAAGAAGTTGTCATGTACACGTGTCCCTAATCTAGTATTTACTGTTGTAATAATTTAAGTCAGTATTTCATTAGCTAGAAAGAGTGTCGTTTCTACAAAATATTTCATGGAAGTTCGTTGGTCAGTGTTTTTTATAGTTTATTGTCACCGCTTTGAAATTAGCAACGCCAGCCCAGGGTTGCGCTCCGAAAATCACCGTAACCTTAAGTTGATCTAAGAACCATTGTCACTGATGGAGCTACGATAAACGTAAGCTTACAATGCTTTTGGGAAACGCAGCCCATATCAGCTCAAGCCTGTTGGCTTTCTTCTGTTTTACACCTTTATTTCTGAGCTCAGTGACTGACGTTTCGAGCACAGGTGCAGACACGCTTCTGTTTACCTCCTGCCAGAGCCAATAACACAGAGATCGAGCTCAACCTCAAGGTGAGCCTGAACTAATTTCACAGAGAGAATTTATCATTAAAATCTCTGAATCATTTCTCTTGTGGTCTAAGGGTCTTTTATCTCAGCGCAAGCGTCTCTTGTACGGTATCATTTACCAGAACGGTACGCAGGTGGCAGTTACCATAGCAATTAAAAACATTTGAGGATTTTGTTGGGTGTATGCCCCGGGACGTCCCTGCTTCTGCTTCATCATCACAAGACTTTTTTTAGAGATTAGCTCCTTATTACAGTCTGAATCACAGCCGTCAGATCAGATGGTCCTTACCACTCACATACTGTCATAAACACCGGTGAAGAAATACTACACCGTACCTCTACTGTAGTCTGTATTGTAGTTTAGTTGTTGTTACAAACATACTTTTTTGTTTTGAATCATTTTAATGTTAATATTTTGGAAATTGTGATTGGATATTAAATCTGAGCAGATTTACAAAATATTTACAATGTCTATTCTTTCCATAGTAATCAGCAAGCAATGATGGCCATAGTTATCATAAGCTCAAATGCAAGTCATGTTTGTGACCTCTCTTTTTGCATTTGTGTGTCTTTTTACACAATGGTTTGGATCTTTTTTTAATGTCATATTTGGAGCACATCACTAGAGAAAAGCATCTCGTTTGACTGGCTGTCTCTTGATGGTACAGTAAAAGTGTGTGGATTACCACCATATTTATGAGTTTAGATCCATCCCCAAAGATACTGCGCTCATGTTGTGTGAGAAGCATTAATATGTTTTGTCTGTAAAGCACATGTACATCCTTTCCTTATCAAGCTTCTTTTTTCTTTTTTTGTGGAGACTAATCTGTATCTTGGAAAAAAGCCATTTTCAAGAATAAGATTAGTCTCCAAATAAAGACAAAAGAATCATAAGATTTGAATGCTAGGTGATGGTTGTGGTTTAATTTTAAACTATCTCACGTTGTAAATCATACAGTGTATGTTTAGTGAGTGCCTTTTGTTTGCACATATGTTACCATGTTGAAGTAATAAAAATTGTACTTGTGTTAGATATCTCCATAAAACATACTCGCCTGTTTCTGATATATGCTAGGATACTTTATTTAGCTTCAGAAATGTGTTGTACGTTAATTGTCCTACTGTCTAAAGGTTTATACCAAGAACTATAACTATAAAAATAATGTTTAATTTTTTTTGACTGAATTCAATAGAATAACAAACTCCATTGCTGTTGTCATGCAATCAAAATGTATTTAAAATTGAAGGGCTCACATGCATTTAAAATGTGAGCAGGATGTTAAATATCACTGTGTAAAGAATGTTGAGTTCACTTTAAATAATAAGGCTAGCTATCACAAGCAAGATTTTGAGTTAACTCAACAAAGACTGAAGGTCACCCAACTTAAAAATGTATGTTGAAGTCATTCGTTGTCACAACATAGTCAAGTTTGCCCAATGAACAACAGTACTAAATATTTTTTTTGGCTGAACATAAAGAGAGAATATAGTTTGGTTATTTAAAAATTCACAAATTTATTTGTATTTTACAATTGTACATCTTTTCTTCCTCAAACATACCAAAACTTTTATAAATGATCTGTTTAATCACTTGGTGTTGAGTGCATTCATACCAGTTTGCCATCGAGTCATGCACTTACACCTCAAGACTGAACACACAAACATCAACTATGGTAACAATCAAAGAGCGTCATTCAAAAAAACTCTTGACACAAAAGATAACAACAATAACAATGATATTAAAGTACAAATTAAGCCAGCAAGAACTGAAACAGTGATCATTAAAAGAAAAACAAATAAGAAAGACTTAAATGCTGCAATACATCTTGGGAACTTTTAAAAAGTTTGAACATTGTTTGTTCAGAATACTGTTTTGTAAGTTGGACAAACTTTCTGACGACGCACTGAACTGATAGGTCGATTGCTGTGATTGCTGATAGCCGACCAGCCGAGTTGATTATCTGCTCCTCCCGAACTTCGTTAATAAAACATAATTTCTATGTTCGATTTACTTATTTATCTATGTAGAGAGAACATTTTGCAAGTTGGACTTTTAAAGTGTTGAATAAACAATGGCATCACAGCTAATATAGTTAGTGTTCATGGTGTGAACGGGTCTTTAGTGGCAGAACGTTTTTCAGAAAGATGTTTGGCCAGTGGCGTATTTCTACAAGCCGAGATTAATAGTTGTGGTTGCCATGGAATGACTGCAAAACTTCTCTGCGAGTGATACAGAAGGGGCGAATTCACCGTCGTCTCTCTCAGCGGGCACCGGTGGTGTGTTTGCACGTTGTTAATCTGACGTAGGGACCCTCATAACCCCGGGTTAAAGTCAAACACACTCCTGTGACGCTACAGTCCTGGCCTCTCGCTCGGCTAGATCTTGCATTTTGAAAAGGCCACCGGCTAGACGTCATTCACCTGCTTTCTTTCACCCATTTCGCTTTTTTGCTTTTCCTGCATTTCTAAATGACATCAAAGTGAGCTCTGCTTCACCGGAGGACTGGTATCATAAAATGCCCAGGTGATGCTGAAAAAAGCAATCTGTTCCCGAACGGAGGCCGGGATAAGAGGCCAGGATGTTTTTCTTAAGAAGTGCTCACTAGTCAAAGTGAAATTGCTCCGTTGAGTGAGCAAAATACCTGGAAGCCACTTGTTGAAAGGGTTTAGAGAAGACTTGCTTCCTAAATTTAAGGTGGGGGGAAATAGCTGGAATTTTTGCAGAGGCCTTCGGGCGCATTCAATCTTAGAGGTTATTTACTTTGACGTGCAAAAAATGTGAATCATCATATATGGAGTTATGGCGCGACTGCAGATTTTCAAAAGGGGAACTTTTGTTCAAATGTGTTGATGTTTTGCCCTTTTGAAGTATTGTGAAACGGCTTTCATGTTTACGTTTTGCAAAGAAAAATCTTTTGTATATTTCAGCATTTCCTCTTAATCAACGAGTGAAATGTAAAGTAAATGGGATGTTCAGCTTTGTAAAAAATGTCAAGCCTGATCTCACAGGATTTAAGAGGTATATTTTATGAGTTGGCAAATGTTTTAAACGCGTATAATGTAAATCATACAAAAAACGAACAGATGTTATTAGAGAATGTCATAATGAAGCCCCACCCCTAAACGTAGATCATCATACGTGCAAATAAAATTTTATGAATTTTTATGAATTTGCCAGCTTGAAAAATAGTTTATGTTAAAATTGATCGCAGAAGTGTCTTTTTTCGATAAGTCAACCATCTCAATATAAACATAATCATTCTTTTAAGATTCATCCAAGAACAAAATATCCGGTCTGTGTTGTTCATAATAGTTGCTCTGCACGTTACAGACACCATTTTTAGACGATGATTTTGTTGTGTCGTTGTCAGTGGTTTTATTTCGTTCAGCGTGGCGGTGAGAGTAATGAATCACAGCTTCCATCTGTATCACATAAATACGCCTAATTGAAGGGCTTGTGTGTAACAAATGGGTACATTAGTCTTTCTCTTCCACTCCTCCTGTCCCGTCGCTCCTCTCTCACCTCAGGGCACATTTATAGAACGATCTGTTCTTCATTACATTAGACACACAGATTCAGACCTGATCAGAAAACATTTGAACTGCGTTCTTGTCCTTTATTGTTCATGTGTTGTCCTTCCATTAGCATTACATTTTGATTGGCGTGAATGTCACTTTCAAATATAATGAGGGAGTTTACTGTCAGTCTCAGTTGTTGCATGTTGTGTTATCACTAGTAACACTAGAAATGTTCAACTATCTAGTATGGGTGGAACGAACTAGTCGATATTAATGCTCTTATTTGACAATTAAAACTTGGTGTCAACTTGTCGCGGGGTCATGTGATTTTTTGAGACGTACCTTTAAGAAGACTGCTGACTGTTCTAATGGTGCGTTCCCATCAGACGCGAATGAAGCGTTAAGCGTGAGTGATTTACATTTTAAGTCAATGCAAAGACACGATAGGACATCCTGTGGCGAGTTTCAAGCGAATGAGGCGGTGCGAATTGAGTATTTTGGGTGAAACGCGCGAGTCTAAAAATCTAACTTAAGGCGAAGTTTCATGCCGGGTTAACCAATCAGGAGCTTGGTCTAGTAGTGACGTGATTACAACGCAGCGAGCGGAGGCAGAAATCTGAAACAACAATGAAAGACCAAATCATCGTCGCTGTATATAGATACCCAGAGCTGAACGATACTACGAATGAGCGGATATAAGCGGTTCCAAGAGATGTGTCCTGTTTTTGTCCGCATCATTCACGATTTGTTCTGACGCCATAAAAGCTCGCAGGTAAAGCATTACATAGATTTAAGTGCATTAGCTTATACACAGTGATCTTTTCATATTATTGGCAATTTTTAACTTGATTCCCATTTAATAAAACATGAAAGAAACCAAATAAATAAAAATCTTTCTCATATTGGCTGCTGTGTCACTGAGGTGCTGCGTTTGCATGTCCGCTATGCTAAAGCGTCTGCTGAATTAGCTTAGAAATAAAGTTCTAAAGTCATAGGCGACACATTTTTCTGTTGTTTCATCTATTAGTGCACATGACCCTTTCAGATGACTTGTTGTAAATGTCGGGGAAGTTTGATCTGTACACACGCTTCAGATCTGAAGTAAAGTTACACTGTGTCTACACCGGAGGAGGATGCGACGTGACAAGAGACAATAGAATCCGTTAGAATTGAAAACTTTGTTAACACTGGATGCGGAGCAGCGCGACTGTATGGACAAATTGTACAATTATAATAAGTTTCTAATGTCTTTTCACGCACAAGTATCTTGCTGCCCAAACCTATCAAATATTGTTGCAAAACATTCCCTAGTTCTTGTTTTATTTATTAATGACGTCATCGACTAGTTGATGTCGACACGACTTTTATCACGTAATAGTCGACTTCTGAAATTCTAAGGTTGTCCAACCCCTACTAGCTAGTAATTCTAGTATGACTTTGGCACTTTTGCTTTTCAGAACTCGTTCTGCTTGAGTTTCATTCAGATCTCATAGATGCCTGAATTCAATTTGAGGTTTTGAGGTGGTTTACAGAGAGCTGCTTGGAAGGCGTTCGACACTGGAGGAATGAAGAGCCCTCTTTCTTTTTAAAGTGTGCATCCTTGACGCCTAAACAACAGGAAGAAAGATACAAAGCCGGTCTATTAATTCAGCTGTCACGGACCGCTCCGAGCCCATAAAACATGTTATATGCATGACTTGTATTCGCCAATGTCTCCTGGTTGACTTGGATTGCAGTCCTCTTTGTGATTCAGGAAGTCTCTCTGGCAAGATTGAATGTCCCTCCGTGCCATCCATACTTATGTACCTATATGCATTTTCAGCACTAGAAAGTGAAGCTTTAGGACTAATACGCATGATGTAATGAAGGCAGAATGTATCACTACACAGTATCAAAATGTACTATAGTATTCTGTAGTATTAACTATAGGGAATTGACAAATACTTACAGTCCACTATAGTAAATACTAAATATTGTAGTAATTTGTGGTATATTATGGTAAAATGCTTTACATTTTACGCTAAAGTAAACTGATTAACTGTAGTACATGCTGTAGTATACCCTTGTATTTACTATAGTTAAAAGTAGTAAACTAGTATGCTGTAGTGTATTATTCTGCAGTATTAACTATAGTGCACTGATGTAGTACGCTTTATATTTCTCTTACTAAGTACACTATAATAATACTACAGAATAAGAATTGTGCTTCAGGGTACTACAGTAAATACTTAAGTATTCTACAGTATTTTGTCACATGGAAAGCTTTGAGCAGTGTGTTTTGAAAACTATGATTGTTTATTGATCTAAGATGTCCCCATCGAAAGAAATGAGACGAACGTGAATTTTATGTCCATAGAAAGCACATTAAATTTAAGTAAAATGTCTACTTCATGGTTTCAACTTCGGTTTGGGAGACTAACATGTCAAAATTTGGTTACATTGTCATTCAGTGTAACGCAATATTTATGTACAAATTCGAACAACATGTTAATTCTGACTTGTACATATAAAAATATATTAAAGAATAAGGGAGTATCATTCATTTTATTGTGCTTTAAATGAGCAATTCTTATTGATAAATGGGAAAAACCTATAGGAAACTGGCAAATATATATATATTTTTATTTAAACTATTAAGAATTTGGGGAGAAAGTCATTAGTCTTTTAATATGTCATAAATAGTTTTATGTTGTAAATATGCCTGACAAGATTGTTTCACTGAATGACATTTTAATGGGCGTCTTCTGTAAATCAGGAAAAAATGTATGATATTTATTTTTTGCTCAGAAAAACAAAAATGCAATCAAATTAAACAGGAAACTTTTTAGTTTTTTTTTAGAACAACAACCGTTTAATGAAGTATTACACTTATAGTTCTTATGCTAGAGCCCTTTTTGGTCTTTGACCCATATTTGACATATGTTTTTAGTTTTCTAAAAAGGACACCAGTGAGATGCTGCACGAACATCTCTGTTGCACATTAAATTCCAGCGACATAAACCTGCTAGTGGTTTACTCTGTAGACGGCATGTGAACAACATGCCGCCCGGCCCGTCGCTAATGAGAACCTGTCTCTGAGCGGGTAACAAAGGCAGCTTAATGAAAACAGAATGGCTTTTATTGACATGGTTTCCTGGTAGAGAGGACTCTGGTTGGAGGGCAAAGACATGCTCATGTCCTATAAGTGTGTGGTCTGTGGCAGGCCTCCATCAGGGCTCTTTCAACATTTTGACAACGCTTGCACAATGCTCCTTCAGTGCAGTTTTACCCTATCTAACCCTGCAGGCCGAGTGCCCTCTGCTGAAGTGCCCTTTAGTGCCGCCCATCCCATTACTATTCTCCATTTCTAGTGGGCTTTGTAAAGGGTTAACGGGGATGTTGGGTGATTTTGACACTCAACCCCTTCAGGCTCTTAAGCCGCAAACGTTTGGGTCGTACACAAACACTGTGGATGAACAGATGAATGTGAATGGATGTCTTATTGTTTTTGAGAGAATCTGGACTTGATTTGGTGTAATCCTTTAACTGGGACGTCTCTTTTTCAGTAAGAAATCGCACCCGCATGAACAAGTACTGTAGTATACTTAAGTTTGTTATAGTCAATGCAACACCTTGTTAATGTATGTCATAGTATACTTTAGGCTTACTTTATTATATTGTAGGATACTTTTTATGTACTAACGTGGTTCAAAATACTATATTGTCTAAAAATGTATGCATTATGGTACAATTTGTATTCTTCGAAATTTAATATAGTAAGCTGAAGTTAAACGTCTACGTACTAGACCTGTAGTGTTTTTGAGCATTGACATAGTGAATTATAAATTATACCACAACGGTTATTCAATTACAGTAACCTATTATTTTAATCTATAATAATAAAAAAAGTAAATGCAAATTAAATAATACTGTAGCGTACTGTAAAATGGACTATTGTAGGAAACTGTAGTATGATACTGTCTATCATGGTCATTACGACATGTGAATCTGTACTATAATAGCCATTAACTATTCGCTTATACCCCATTGATTATTCGGCTATATAGGTTTCACCTCTGTTTCACCTCAAACCAGACTACCGCTGACAGACCACCACACACAACAGCGTGAGACGCAAGAGAGAAAATACCGAATAACAAAGCTCTGATTGACATGGATGTATATGATTTACATAAAGGTGCCAAAGAATGAATTGATACAATATGTTAAATTGTTCTCTGATATCTACATAGAAGGTTTTTGGTTTATGTAAGTGCAAATCCCTTGATTGAAAAGGCCTGTTATTACAATATTTGGTCAATGGTCATGAATATTGATGTTGAGCTCCGATCTGATTGGCTGTTTCGCTGCGCGGCTCATGTGACTAGCTTACACGGCAAACAGATCCCTACTGTCAGGCGTGAAGTGGACTGTTTGCGGCAGGGGTTCTTATGGCAATATACAGTAGTCAAAATTGCCCCCTTCTTTAATCATTATCAGAAGAAGATGTCTGTTATTCAAAATGTTCAGATAAATAACAATAAATACTTTTTTTTGATTATCTAAAAATAACATGAGATAAGAAAGGTTTTATTGGAAAAAACACCCCACCTTTAGTTGGGCATATTTACACTACAAACCTTGTCAGTGATCTACGTGGGCAAAAAACTAAATAATCATTCAATTATCGTAATGGAGAGAAAATGTTCAATTAATGGAAATTTTTATTTTAGGCCAAATGGCCCGGCCCCTCTTTCTTACCTTTACATAATCTGAAGAACTTTTTTTCTCCACAAAGAACCTTTTGTGAAACAGAAAGGTCATTCAGATGTTCAAGGTTCTTTGAATCACCGTTATTTTTAATAGCGTATCTGCTCGTGAAACTCAAATGTTCACATCATAAACATTCTGTAAGTCCATTCTGTGAATTGATATACATTTCAGTTTGGTTCAGTTCAAGCACAATCCTTTCCCACAGACGGACTGTTTTCAGAAGCTGTAAATGACAGGTTTCAGCAAAGACGACATTCTTTCCCTCTGAGAGACTGAGAGAGAGAACAGATAGACAGACGGAGTAAGATGCCATTTGACATGTTTATCCAGACGAAACTGAGGTCGAGCTTTCATAGCTTAGGAGTTTTCTCTTATTTCTTAAGTGTCAACTTTTCTCGTTTCTCTTTAAATTCCTTAAAAGACACCGAACACAATTATTTACTCTCTAGAATCTTTCATCATTTATTCATGCTCATGTCATGTCAAACCTGTACGAGATTCATCTTCAGAACACAAAAGAAGATATTTGGAAGAATGTTGAGAATCAAACGATACTGAACTCTGTTGACTTCCATTACATGAACACAAAACCACCGAGACATTTCTCCAAATATCTCCTTTTGTGTTCCACTAAAGAAAGACTCGCAGGTTTTGAAACGCATGATGGGAATAAATGATGACTCTGTCTAGTGTGTAATAAGATGGCAAACATTGGCAATCCAAACACTTTCGCTCTCTCTCAGATGTTCCAGTCTCTCTCTTTCTGGCTTTATGAATGGATGCTTTTGTGGGATTTCGCTGTCAAATAAACTCCCGAACGGGGTGATGAGAATAAATAGCACCCTTGCGTTTGTATGTGGTTTCACGATTGAATGCGTCTGCTGGTTCGACCGTCTTCGAATGCAGAAATATGGCTTCTTGTGAAACTACCAAACTCGGTTCTTTGTGTCCTGAAACACTTTAGTTATACAGGCCGACAGACGTAATGACTTAAAATTACAGAGCAGAAAAACAAAAGAGACGAACTTTCTGGCAGCTCAGTGGTTTGCTTGCAAACGTCGGAAGTGTCAGTAATGTGCGTCGTGTCGTCTGAAATGAGAGCTTTTGTGGTTTTCTTTTGTAGGATTCTTGTAGATGAGAAAATAGCATCTCTTGCGCAATACGATTGGTCAACATAAAGCAACTCTACAAATGTGAACTCTTGAGGTATTTAGAAACGAAAAGCACGATAAAGATCTTGATTGTTGTTTTTTTGAGGTCCACGGGGAAATGCTAGGAATGGATGAAAAGTTTGTTTCTTATTAAAAGTGTTTATTTATGTGGAAAGGTTGCGAAACGCATCAGAATGTGACACGGTATGAGATTCTCAAATACAGGAAAAGAATTTGAAAAAAAAATTAGAGGTACGTCTGTTCGTACCTGAAACACGATCGAATCTGTTTGTCTGTTTAATTTGTTGTGATTCTTTCTTTAGTGGAACACGAAAGAAGATATTCTGAGAAATGTCTCGGGGGGGTTTTGTGTTCATACACTGGGAGTCAATCAATGTTGTTTAGTAACCAACATTCTTCCAAATATCTTCTTTTGTGTTCTGTGGATGAAAGAAACTCATACAGGTTTTGAGTAAATGATGACAGAATACAATTTTTTTTCTCTTTTTAAAGTGAATGAAAATTCTGTCATCATCATGTCATTTCAAACCTGTATGAGTTTCTTTCTTATCTGTATAATTTTTTTATATTTAATTTTATGCTGTGCACCATGGGTCTGAGAGTAACGCGATTTCAATCCTCTATATGTATGTACTGAACACGTGGCAGAATTGACAATAAAGAAGACTTTGACTTTTGACTCTTGACTTTGAACACAAAAGAAGATATTTTATAAAAACGTCATTGACCAAACAGGGATGGCAGCCATTCACATGCATTGGCAAACATTGGGGCTGTTTGCTTATCCACATTCTTCAAAATATCTTCTTCTGTGTTCTTCAGAAGAAAGAAACGCATGCAGGTTTAGAATGACATGAGGAGTAAATGATGACAGATGAACTGTCTCTTTAATAAACATATTTAATGTTTGCCAGAAAAGTGTCCAGAAAACGTTTTCCAGATTGTTTTCATGTAAAGCAATGCTGCTGTATGCAGGCTGATGTCACTGAACTATTCATAGCCGTCGGTCATACCCGCATTGAATTGTATTAAATAACAAAGTACTTCAAGAGTCTTTTCACGAAAGCAGCGATCTGACAATACACACGCATGAACCTGCCGCTTTCATCTGCATTCTCATTTTGCTTAAATTGTGGCTGACCGCCATCTATCAAGTTCTACGTCTTTCATCCTGTAAAGTTTCTGGGGTTTCCCAGACTGTGTTGTGGTTTGCTATACAATTCCTGTGTGTCTCTTGAGAGAGAGAGAGGCAGAGAGAGAGAGAGAGAGGCAGAGAGCGAGAGAGAGGCAGAGAGAGAGGCAGAGAGAGAGAGAGAGAGAGAGAGAGAGAGAGAGAGAGAGAGAGAGAGAGAGAGAGAGAGAGAGAGAGAGAGAGAGAGAGAGAGAGAGAGAGAGAGAGAGAGAGAGAGAGAGAGAGAGGCAGGCAGAGAGAGGCAGGCAGAGAGAGAGAGAGAGAGAGAGAGAGAGAGAGAGAGAGAGAGAGAGAGAGGCATTGTTTTAGATCTATTTTGGGTCTCATACTAAGAGAGAAAAGGCCTTTAAAACATGACAGGCCTGCACTTATTGAAGTTTATGTGGATATTTTAAAGTCATTATTCAGGGGCCATCGCTCACGCGGAACGCTCGGATCATGTTTGGTCTTGTAGGGCAGATGTTTCAAGTAAATGCTCTGGATATAACGCAGAACTTATGAGGGAAGATAATTGACTTTAAACCTCTCGCCTCGGTTTCTCTGAGGCCTGATTCTGAAACAGAAATTTGGTAACAAAGTTGCTCTTTTAGCTGGAAAGTAGAAGCTCATTTATTCAAAGTATAAACACATTTCTTATAGGTTTTTATTTCTTGTGATATGGTAACAATGTATTAATTTCTCAATATTTCACTTTTTCTCAATATTTGAAATCAAACTGATGTATGATCCGCTCTGATCTGATGTTATATCTTTGTTTTTTAATGACACCATCAAACATTATTTTGTTTTATTGAAAAAAAATGTTTTATTTTAAAATGCTTGTTTGTCATATAGTTTATAGCTTGTGTATAATGTTTTTGTTTCATTCAAAATCATGTACCGTCACAATTGGAAGTTTTGTTATGCCCTGGCCCCTGATCAACACATAATTTATTTTTAAGCTGCAACTAAAAACTTTTACATTTAGTCATTCAGCTTTTATCCAAAGCGACTTACAGACAGTTCAGGGAGCAATAAACGATACATAATTACTAATTTTAACTAAAAACTTTTATATTTATAACTGCACAACAAGGCCAAATCTTCTTCCATATTATATATATACATAATATTTTGTTGAGACCTGTAATAGACCAAACATATCACATTTCATGTGCTGCCACAGGTAACTTAACAGCATAGTTATAATATAGTTTATAATATTTTTATTCCAATTTTAATTAAGCTTTTAATTTTAGATTTTAGCTAAAGTTTTAACAATTGTGTTGTGCTTTTTTCATTTGATAAATGATTTGTTTATTTTTTATTTTTCTTTATAGTTTGTTTTTAATGTATAATTGTAATGTTAGTAAACTAAAATGACCTTGTTTCTCAGTTTTGAGTTCTTCTGAAGGATGCTCCGTTGTGGATCAAGGTGTTCACAGATGCTATCTGTTCTCTTGCATCTTTTCTTGACAGCACAGGACAATGATCTGACATGTCAACAACAGAATTAAATTAGCCTTCGCTTCAAAGCTCTGCCAGCGAGATGCAGGCCGTTTGTTCCTTACATTAATCCTGTCGCCTCGTGTTTTTGACAGAGATGCTACGGTTTGATAAAACATCCTTCACATGCGTTGTGTTTGTAAACAGGTCCACCTTCCAGGCATTAAAAGGCATTGCATGGCTGATTTGCTCTGATAGAAACCGAAACTTGTCCGAGAGCCAAAGCAAAGGCTTACTGGTTCAAAGAAAATCTCGATGAATGATTAAAAGACTCAAACTCCGCTTCGAGAGGTTTTACGGGTCCCGGATGGCGCCGAGGCAACAATGGGAAAGAGGAATTCTCCTGTGGCAATGAGGCACGGGGCTGTGGAGGATTTTCCTTCAAGTTTCTCGGCTTTGATTATCATTTCATTTCCTTTTGGTGTAGCCGTTCTCGCACCTTCTCTGGGAAACCTTGGACCGCTTGTAGCAGTCCGTATTTGTGTCGGGCCGTGTTTGATCGTATTCAGTGCTGACGGAAATGAGGAATGTTGAGATTTCAAGACAGTCTAGCTCTTAAATCTGTGGAGGAATGTTTAGACGATCAGAATATCAACACGGGACATGTCAGGAGAGACCCCGAGCTCGGCTGTAATGGCTCGGTAATATCCATCCGTCACTCATCGACGGATGCTCTAATGCTCGGAAGGGTTTCAGTAATGGAGGTCAAGGAGGAGAGAAAGAGGTCAAGTTATCAAAAAAACACCTCGATTCTTAGTCTAGTCGATTATTTTTACATCTAGTATCACTAAAGTGCATCGTACATAAAATTAGACACGAAATACACTGTAAAGAAAATCCCGTAAAAAACGGACAAAAGTATTGGCAGAATATTACCATTACATTTCCTTTATTTTACAGACATTTCTGTTAATGCTAAAATGCAATTTAATGCGGTGCAAAATTTAAAATACAGGTAAAACAAATGTATAAAATGAATATGGAAAATGTCTTCATATTAATACAGTATATCTTGCCCTATTTTTACGGTCGGATTAAATTTTACGTATTTGTTTTAGTTGCTAATTTACATGTTATGTTCATTAATTAATTTAGCAGTTAAATGATTTGTTTAAATATTTCTACATTTTAAGGTGCTAAAACCATATTCACAGCAATTAAAATTTTTGTTCCCCTAAAGAACATTTCAGTCAAAAGTTCTATAAACTAATAGTTTCTTTATCATCTTTTTATAACACGAAGAGCCCATGTAAACAACAACAAACCTTTCATCCTTTCATCTAAAGCATCGTTTATCATCTTTATTTTGAATGTAATGTCCCTACTATACCGCTGATTTGCAACAATGCACAATATAAGCACTATAATAAACGGAAATTAACAGTGTATATAGTTTCTTATGACTTTATAGTTTATTTGTGTATAACTTTGTTAATCTGTGCTTTAATGTATAATTCTCACAATTATAATGCTTTGGTCAGTTAATTATACTACTTTATGAAGTTTTATATTATTTACGAATGAATAAAAAGAGTCGTTTCATGTCTATCATTGAATCACTTAACTCATCAAGGTTGATGTAGGATATAGAAAGTAATTAGGAATGCGTTATTAAATACTTTTGGAGAGAGCAACTTGTACAGTAAAATAATTACACTATTGAATATGTCATTAGTAACTAGTAATTCATTACTTTTTCAGAGTAACTTACCCAACACCGCGGACGCAGAATTAGAAAACACTCTTAAGGTCACAGGTCAAAGCAGTTTAGCAGTAATAAAACTACGAAAATGAGTGCTGATCATTCAGACGAGCACACAATGACTTTCTGTTCGTTCCAGACGTGTTTCATCAGCAGACCACTAAACACCAGTTAAACATATATTATGAAGTAATTCGGAAAACTCAGTCAACGAGGGCTCAGAATAGATGTGAAATCATTCAAAAACATTTCAGGATTATACCTCAGGAAGCTGCGGACAGGAGAAATGACAAGAGAAAGATTCTGCAAACTCTCATGGTCCATTATTTTGAGTGGTTTTGTCACAACAAAGTTACATTTGTGTCGTTCCATAGTTTGGATGAGTTTACTATTATTCTTTAACGTAACAATGACCTTTAACATTGGTCCAGCTGTGTGTGTGTTTTCAAACACTTGTCCAGATGGACACAAGGCAAGAGGGTTTAGTGTTGTGGTACTTCCTCAGCGTTAGTTTCAGGTATGGATGGTATTTGAAGTCAGTGTTGTGTTGTACAGTGAGCCGGACGGCTTTGGCAGAAGCTCCGTGTTTTGTTTGGATGATAGGAGCTGTTTCTCCGATAATGTAGATGTTTTCCCTTTTTCTACTGAGTTGACTCCAAAACTAACATAAGCCTTCACAGACTGAGGAAAACAAACCAACCGCTGGCTACCAGTGAGATCAGTCCCTGTCTGAGAGGACATGAAGGTCTGCTGAACCGATTGCACTCAATACTCAAGAAGGAAATCACATTATTTTTGGCTAAGAAGGATCCCCAGATTCACCCATAGTAACATAGTTCAGTGCCTATTATTTGAAAACCTTTTTAAATATTATATTATATTCGAGTATCATCAAATATATATATATATATAGTCAGGTTGCCATCTCTGTTTGAAACATGAAGTTGCCTTTTTGATAATCCTTCATTTTTAACCCTTTTATAGGCCCGATTCACATTTCGTGTCTTCTCCGCTCGCATATTTGTTATGTTAAATGTGGACATGTAATTTTTTTCTAGATGTGTCTGCGCCGCATCGAGATGGTAGTAGTTCAACTTTTCGTAGTGCCACGCATTTGAATAGAGATAAAGGCACGGCTTGTGTTTTTCGCACGAAATGTGAATCGGGCCTTATGGTTTTTTGCTACTCAGAAAATGTATTTACAAATACTTGACAGATCTTGATACCAATTACAAATATTTTCATTGTGTCCCACAGAGCCGAACACCACGAGGGGTTAGAATGTTGGTGAATTGTCTCTTAATTTAAATCTCCGATCATACCCCCCTTGCTTTGCTCAATGAGACCTTTTATTATTCAGACCTTGGGACCTTTAAATAGTTTATCTAGTCCTGTCTGTTTTTCCTCTGGGTCTAAATGGGTTAGACTAATTTAATCCTGCTGTCAGGTCATAATTCAGCCTTGTTTTGTCCTTGTGTTGAGCTTCATCTCATATACAACACTGATGAACTGGACTCTTGGTGGTGGAAAACCGTTATTTTACAGATTATTTCTGGCTCCCCGGCTGCCAGAACATGTCCTTTCATTTTTACAATATTTCTTTTTTAACGTTTATTTTTTAAATGCAGTTAAAAACTATATAATTACTGAAAAAGACAACACATTTAAAAGAAAAACGGGTCAACAATTTAATATATATCCTTATATCCTATAATTATTATATATAAATACAAATCCTATAGATTTTCGGTAAGATCAGTAAATATCACATTAAAATGGTGAATAAAGAAATGAAACGAAGAGCCACAAACCTTTATATTGAACTTCAAACATCCTTTGGAATGTTAAAACAGAACAGTTTATTTGATGTTTAAGATACAGTATAACAAGCAAAATTATTTGCCTAGCCCTATTATTATTTTTTATATGTCTGTTTTTCCAGTTTACAGATTTTTTTCCAGTGTATATTTTAAACTTATTTAGTGAAATTGAAACACATCTCTGTGCTGTCATGTCCAAAACATTGAATGTCATTTGTTCTCATGGCAAAATATCATTCAGAAACTGTTTTTATAAAATTGTATGTTTTATTTTTATGATGAAAGATGTTCATAAATGTTTTTAATGTGTGAAAACAAAAGGATGTAGTTGGGGGTTGCTAAGGGATCTTCCTAATTGTGTCGGTCTGTCAGATGAAATTCATATGTCTTTTGTGTAGAACTTCCCTCATTAATAAACTTCATAGTTTAAGGAGTGACTCGTGTCTGTTTGGCACAAAGTTGCAGCATCTGTTTTTCATCAGAGTTCAATATTTCTGTGCTCACAATGGCTTTAGGCTAGAAAGCCTTGATGTGAGGTGTGGTTGTGTTGTGAATCATCCTCAGTCGTTTCTTACACTCATAGTGGAATGCACAAAAAAACCTGATGAATCTGCTCGTTCACTCCGGACGTGAGTTTGTATTTGAGTTTGCTTACATGCACAGATGCTGTTTTCTACCCTCATTGCGGTCCGAGGCCCTTCGGTTGAATGCGAGTTCACTCAAACCACAGAGAGAATCTCTCATCCGTCACGTGGGTCTCTGCCTCGTCTCGTATATCACCGGTGGCTTTTCTTGTGGTCCGGAGCCATTGAGATCAGCTGAATCACACCAACACAAGTCGTCCTCATGTTTCCCAACATCCAAAAGACCAGGTGGCGTAAGAAACGCTTTGATGTCCGGTTAAATAGTAACAATGAGGGGCCTCCCCTGGAGCCGGGACCCTTTCAGGGAGGATTAGACAGAGCGGCGAATCACGGGCCACGTTATAAACGGACCCAAGTGGTGCTGTGACAGGCAGCGTGTCTGGAGAATGAAAGAAAGGCCGCTATTGTCCCATCCGGTGGTTTAGCAAAATGAAATGGAAAGAATCGTTGAGGATTTTGGAATGTGACATTAAAATCTCCAGCATGTCTGGGCACAGTTTGTTTTGAATGAGTCACAATCGCAACGTATTTTTCTGTTTTTGTCACATTCTTGTTGCCACAACGTGGTATATTTGTGTGTGTGGTTCGCATGAGTCACACACTGAGTAAATCCTCATATATTTGAAACTCGGTCTCATCTCATCATTTGTTATGGTAAAGTTGTGACACATTGACTGCGGTACCCTGAGGGCATCACTCTGGTATGATTATGGTATTTCCACTGTATTAACTTACACTTCACTATTATTCTCAAAAAAATAAATATTGATGAACTCATCACAACTATGGATAGTTTGGGGATTACATTCTGACAAAATCCAGAATATATCAAAACTGTTATATGTGATCATCTCCAGTGTTTTAAGTCTTTTTTTTGCAAAAAATGTGTTTATTTTATTCCACTTTAGTTTAGTCTCGTCTAGTCCAGTCCTGTCCAGTCCAGCCTAGTTTAGTCCTGTCCTGTCTTGTCTTGTTTTGTCTTGTCATTCCATTCCATTCACACAAAGGGAGATATTTTGAAACAAAAATGGAAAAAAAACAATTCTGGGCCACCTTTAACTACCTTTTTCCCTGCTATGGTAGTCAATG
Organism: Triplophysa bombifrons; assembly: GCA_029783895.1. NCBI lineage: Eukaryota > Metazoa > Chordata > Actinopteri > Cypriniformes > Nemacheilidae > Triplophysa > Triplophysa bombifrons. The sequence continues at coordinate 29,983,780 of CM056452.1, read as the reverse complement.
AAGTCCAGGAAATGTCAGTTGCTAACATTTTTCTAAATATCTCCCTTTGTGTTCAAGAGAACATAGACATTTCTACAGGTATGGAACAATCTGAGGGTGAGTAAATTATGACTTTCCCTTTAAAGAAAAATCTAATATGTGATAAATATCATAGTTATTATGTACTTTATTTAATTTAAGTAAAAACAATATATCTTCTAAAAAGTTGATAACTAATTAAATACATTATATAACTAAAAACATGATTGGTTGTAATGTTTGTGTTTGGATGATACAGTACTTTATAAATGAAATAAAATGCACTTCATCTCATTTGAATATTTTCTGCTTTCTTTGGAACTTGATGAATTCCTTTACTTTATGAATGAAAACATTTGTGGTCATCTGACTCTTGATTGTGTTTTGACAGAACTTTAACAGTTGAATTATTGTTTTTGTTAGCTCGGGTTTAGTTGTCAGATATTGAGTCGTCACACTAGGATCGTTTCACAGAGATATCTCTGAACAATCACACCATTGATCTCTGGTGAATTCCCCCGCCGTCAGATGTCAACCCAAACACGTTTAAGACTAATTCACTCTCTCCAACTCCTTATTTATTATAACACGCTCCTGAATGAGAGAAGATCTCAGAAAGATCTCAAACCGGCACATCATTTATTCATTTTTCGCTAAATAACTTTTCTGCACGACCTGCTTGTTTTTATTATTATTTTCACACTCAAAAGATTTAACACTGTGATGTGATTGTACGAGTGTTTGGATGTTTCCCTGCTTCACCCACATCTTGACTTACTGCCCTGTATAAACCAGACACCGATGTAAGACAGGGTATGACAGCGCCTGTCCCAGACGTAACCTCAGCCCCTATTTAAACACACCGGATGAGCGTACCAGCATATCATCCACATCTCACTGCCGTCCAAATGCCACTTTGTGCTTCTGTTAAGATGGAGGAGCTGATGTTTGCAGAGTTGTGTTTGCCAGCAGCGTCACTTCTGCAGTCGTGCCGGCAAATAAACGTTCTGCCAGAGAACGAGCGTTGGTCCAACTCAAACAAACATTATAGTCGGGCCATGCGAAGCCCCCCTTACTTCACACTATAGCTTTCAATTGAAAGCAGTGAAATACAGAAGCACATGGCTCGTAAATCAAGCCGGTGTTTACTCGCGCATATATGACATGTCAGATCGGCGCTGGCATTTAAACACTTTGCCATCGACATTCCTGTCTGTCAGGGTTTTCCGGCCTCAAAATGAGGCGGAGGTTGAGCCATAATGATCTTGTACATACGCAAAAAATCTACTTTTACATGCAGCGCTGCTCATCAATGTCAGTTCCAAAAGCAGTGAACCAATCAGAAGAATTCGGAGGCGGGGCAAGCGTTGCAAGCTTCTGTTTACAGCAGCAAGCAGGTATGACAACTGTTAAATTTGAAGGCAACATGGCGGAGGCACATAGTGGCCGTGTCCGGATACCTGCGTCTCGAGGGCTCGTCTTCTAGGGTTCATGTTTTTAGACGGAGCGGCCCGTTCTGTCTGAATGGCCCCTTATAACGCAACTGCAGTTAACAACATGGTCTGTTTAATACACGCTGTTTTTTTACACATCCGACTTCAATTGGCCTGAGACTTAAAAACCCTGTTATGTAGTATAATGTGGTAGCCGTGACTGACCGATAAATGGCTGAATATAAATGAAACCGTATTGGTTGAAATTGAAAGAACTCCAGAGCAAATTGAATATCTTTAATCTCATGTACAAGTAAACATCACTGTTTCCCCATAAAGCGACGACCCCCTCCAACACTGAGACCACCGCAGTGAACCTAAATGCCCTGACAGCGGCGCTGGGCCATCCTTCATAGCTGAAAGAAATAATATGCCGTCATGCTTAAGTGGATTACTTGGCATTATTGAAAATTGAGTAATGCCACAATTACAGCTGAGGGATGAGAGCGGGGTCTGCAAAAGCCTTTTAGCAGTCGACTACATAGACAACAGAGAGTGTGTGGAAGGAAATGCATTTCTGATTGTGCTTTGATGGACAAAGATGTCAAAGCAACAGCTGCGAGGACAAAGCATCTCACACCTGCCGCGCTTTCAGAAAGACTGATTAAAGATTGTAAAACATGCACGTACGAGAATGTGGCTTCGTCATGTTTTTTTTATGTTTATGTTGTAGTCAATTCATCGTTAAAAATGCTTTTTTCACATATAGGCTGCGTCAATGCATGGTGATATATATTTGTGTAGCGGCTTCTGGAATGAGAAGAATGTAGGGCCGGTCGTTTGCTTTCAGTTTGAAGGTATGTTTGGTTTGCCATCGGGCAGTCATTATTGTCCCGCCCTTTTTTACATATATAAATGTGTACACTTTAGAGAGGGTTTTCAAAACGTCAAAATTTTCATCACAAAAATGCTGTGAGTGTGGACGAAAGGCTAAAAAGGTTTTAGTGTGCTGTGTTAAAGACAAGGGCGTTTGTGTGCTTTTTATAAAATGTCTTTCAAGTGCGTCCCTTTTCCCCGACCGGCGGAATACGACTCGCTCGGTAAAAGACCACAACCTACCTGGTGTCCCTTCAAACACGTTTCCTGGCTTTGTCCTGGTGTAAAGTCATCTTGTGTTTTGTTGTTGTTCTTCTCGTTGTCTTCAGGACGTGCATTAGAGAGGCTCATACACTATTCATGCGGCATTGATGTATTGTTGTTGTTAAAGGTCACCTGTAAAGATCAGTCACGTGCTGGACATTCACTCTGCATTAAAAACAGAAGAAAACGCATGCGTTCAGTGTCATCACGACAGATCTCTAGAAGCAGATGAGCAGTTTCTTGTTAAGCAGATGTCTGGTTTGCAAGCGCGGTCACGGAGGATAATGAGATGATGAGTCTGTACGGTGCTTATTTTTCCACTCTTTAACACCAAAGATGACAACTTTAAATATAACATTTAAAAAATCATTCTACGGCTGATGAATGATAAAACATCGAGCCAATCAAAATCCATTTAAATAAAAAGGGTTCATGCATTTATAATGTGTAAGTTTAGAATGAAGAGAACATTGTTAGCTGATAATGTGGATGATAACCTTCTTAGTGTGAAGAGGTCTTAAAGTCCCAGTGAAATAAAAATTACAATTCTTATTTTTTCATGAAATATTGCAGCGTTAGCTGTAAATAGTTGATCAATGTGGGTTATTTTCTTTGAAAAATTGATGTACCATCATAATCTTTGTTTAAAATATGAAAATTCACTTCCGCCCTGAAATGAGGCATGTCAGACGGCTTGGGCGGAGCATCCGTTAACTCCTCCCCTTCAGCTGTCAGTCTGATGCCAGCTTCATTTCAAAATGCAACCGCTGTTTTTATACATCCAATCAATTCGCAGGGCAGAACACAAGCCACACCCACTAATTTTCGGCTTTGAAATTCCATTTCACTTGGAAATGTGTCAAGTATACGGAAGTAAAAACAATTCCAACTTCAGGTTCACAGGGACTCTAAAGGGATACTACACCCAAAAGTGAAAATTCTGTCATCATTTACTCTCTTCGAAATCTGTATAAATGTCTTTGTTCTTATAAACACATAGAAAGATATTTAGAAGAATGCTTTTAACCAAACGTATCTCAGTCCCATAAAAGGAAAAAATACTTTATAATTTTTTTGTTCTGTTGAACACAAAAGAAGACATTTTGAAGAATGTTGGACAGCAAACAGTTTTGGGGCTCTTTTGAGCACCATCTTATTTTTTCAATGGGGGAAAAAATCTGATATTTCTTCCAAATATCTTTCTCAGTGTTCATCAGAACAAAGACATTTAAACAGATTTGGTACAACACGGAGGTGAGTAAATAATGACAGAATTTTCATTTTTGGGTGAAGTATCTCTTTAGACAATAGACGTTCAGTATTACCAAAGTCTGTTTACTGTTTAAAGTCGACCCGCATGTTTAGAATGCCTCTGGACAGCTATTTACGTCTTAGCAAGACAACAGTCCTATCTCCTTGAATATTGGAAGTTAGATATTTCTAAACACAACACATTTCCGATCAATGATTGAACCTGATATGAACTGTACCACAACCTTGGTTTGCTAAGCTTAAATTGCACAAAAATCACCTTTTTCCATGGTCGCTTCGGCAAGTGGCTCACAAGCCCGCCCCAGAGAGTCTTTATCGATTGACCATTTGATCTTATTAATGGTAGGCGGCCATAATGAACTTTTCTCCCGATTGGTTGTAATGGCAGTGGCGCATCTTGTTAATGTATATAGTGTTCGATATTATCAGGCTGAAATGGTTCAAATCATGGTATTGGCGAGGTTGTTCGATGTGTCTTTGCAAATACAGACGGGAACCATAGTTTACCATGTTTATATAATTTTGGACTCGAATTGAGACGCTCTACCAGCTGAGCTAGAGGAACGCTATTTTCACGAGCTTTCAAATTTGTTTTCATCAAATTCTTTTTTTTTTAAAGTCCCCAGAATGAATGTATCCAGTTATAGCCGGCAGAGATTGTCAGCGATATCTCATGGTGCCAACTCTTAATTTGGCACTGAATTTAACTATGGAGAGAGTAAAAGAATGCTGGCTAGTAAATAGTTGTGGCACTTTCCATGGCTCCCAGTGGATTTAAATGAATAATAGCCCTGTTGACGGGGGGCCGGCACAAAACGGCCCCGATTTACTCTTTTTTTCAGGGGTCTCTCTTTTTGTTGCTCTCATACACTGGAAACAGCAGTGTTTTACCCGTCACAAGTGATCTGATGATGCAGCATCTTTTCACCGTTCGGTTTGATGTTACCCAGAATTCTCCGGGGGCTCACCTGGGGCGGCCCCTCTGGAAGACATCAGCAGAAAACGCTGAAGCCGGTGGGCAGGTTTCAGGAACTGAAAACTTCAGTTGACCTGCTGTTATGTTTAATCGTTAGCCTCAGGAACACCAACAGATACAGGCAAAGAAACAAAAGATTACAAAAGTGAAAAAAGATCTTGAGTCCCAGAAAACCTCAAATGATCTGGGGATTATAAAGTTGTGATTTTCAGGTCTGGGGAAAGTCATTAAAACGAGAAAAATCTTAGTCGTTAGCATTTTTATAGCGTTTTTCTAGTGCAAAAATGTTTTCCGTATGCATTCTTAAAGGGACAGTAACCCCTTTTTTTTTTTTTCATTCCATTCTCTACCGCTTATCCGAACTACCTCGGGTCACGGGGAGCCTGCGCCTATCTCAGGAGTCATCGGGCATCAAGGCAGGATACACCCTGGATGGAGTGCCAACCCATCGCAGGGCACACACACTCACTCACTCACACACTCACACCCTACGGACAATTTTTCCAGAGATGCCAATCAACCTACCATGCATGTCTTTGGACCAGGGGAGGAAACCGGAGTACCCGGAGGAAACCCCCGAGGCACGGGGAGAACATGCAAACTCCACACACACAAGTCGGAAGCGGAAATCGAACCCCCAACCCTGGAGGTGTGAGGCGAACGTGCTAACCACTAAGCCACCGTGCCCCCTACAGTAAACCCTAAATAGGAAATTCATTCATCATTTATTCAAAAACCTGCTTCTCTCCTCCGCAGAACACAAATGAAGATATTTTGAAGAACGTTGATAGTCAAACAACATTGAACCCCATCGACTTCCATTGTAAACCACCCAGGCATTTCTCAAAATATCTTCTTTTGTGTTCTGCTAAAGAAAGACTCACACACAGGTTTACAACCACACGAGGATAAATAAACGATGATGATTTACAAAATGTGTATCAAGATGAATTTACAGGTTACAATAGAGGAGAGAAAGCTTTCAACCTGAAGGTTTTTAACACGTTCATTATACAGTCGCTGATGTTGTGCGGGTCCAGGGCTGGAGTGTCTCTTCACTGCTGAAGTGCGCTTGTGGATTGTTGATGGTAAATCACATCAATGTACGGCTGTTTGTTCGATGCTCTCGCTGTTAGAAATGCTCTGTTCCTCGGAGTTAAATGTTATGTTTTGACACTTGACCCTGTTGGCATCACGGTTCTGCCATTTCAAATGTGGCATGCCAGCATATCTATCACCAGCTTCTCGTTCTGCTGAAATATGTGAACACGGGAAAGAAAATGTAATACATTAGCACTCACCTCCAGCCCCTTTCATTCTCAAATCTCTCTCCCCCTCCTACTGACACAACCCATGACGGGCACATGATGTGGGCAGCCCTCAAACACAACAACAGAAATATTTCGCCATAAAGCCGTTTTAGCACAACCTCTCACCCTCCTGTCGGCTTACACCCCACTGACACTCTCTTACCCCCAAAGCAAAATTGCCAGTGTTAAAAAAGGTCAAATTAGCATGTTGATGGTGTGGATTATGTATACACTGTAAGTGTTAATTTGACCTTTTTTAACACTGGTGATTTTGCTGTGCCCCAAACACCTCCATTTACCCATAACTGAAGTTACATTACCTTTCATTTGTGTTCTTGTATCTCATAAAAAAGAGAAACGACGGATGAGATCTCTTCAAATCTCAATAATTTTTCCTTGACATCGATGACTACGTTTACAAGTACACCAAAAATGGGATTATTTCCAATAATTGGTGCAAGGAATTAATCGTGATAATCAGACTAATAAAGCTTTCACGTAAACATGTTATGTACCTGGCTGGTAGTACATTATCCCGCTTTTTACACGGCTACTTGCCACATGAGGAGAAAAACTGGACATGATATGTGAAATTTTTATGTTTGCTTTTGGTGTAGAAACGATGTTCAGATGTCACCAACAGGCAATTTGGTTGAATCAATTGTAAATATAATGTCGTAATTGTTATTAAAAGACATATTTATATTTAATTTGCCAAGAAAACATATCAAAATGATGTGCTGCATCCATGTTGCCGTGTGTTATTAGTTCCGAGAGGTTGTTATCTGGGAATAACGAACCTGCGAATGTCGTGACTGGCCAATCGGAATTAAGCATTCTAACGAGCCGTGTAATAATTTGGAATAATACACCGCACAAACGATGCTTGTGGTTATCATTTTAATATATTCGCGTCAAATGCAAAACACCGGTGGTGTACGCTGTCGTCTGGTTTGCGTTGTTTCTGTTTGATGGTAAGAAGCAGAGACTGCTTACAGCGAAGTGTGCTGACGGTAAACTTCAGACTGTCATGTTAACCGTGAATTTGCGCTTAAGATGCATGACAGAAGCACATGCGCACCTTGATCAGAGCAGCATAAATGCGATTAAGTAGTTTACATGCCTTTATATTGCGATTAAAACCGGCGTTCGCCATATATGTTACTTCGATTATGCTTCTGCGATTATCAGCTTTCTCGCATTACTTAGATCGAATGATTGCGTTTAAATGAGGTAAAGTGTAATCGCAATATTGCCAAAATCCTATTATAATCTCATTATGAGGGTGCATGTAAACATTGTCAGTGAGATTAAATAGAGAGCACGTGGAAACTTCCGCTTAAATCTCATGTGAGTCTCAGATATTTCTCCTGAGAAAACAAGTCCGAAATATGACGAATGTGTCCTTCATTAAAGTTGAGAAGAGATGTCAACAATGTGTCAAACTGAGCTCAGATTTGTCTCGTCCGCAATCAAAAGTCAATATTAGTGAAGATCTCAATATCAACTCAAACATTTTTCATTGAATCCAGATTATTTGACCTCTACAATCTACATTCATTTAGACCTCCAGACGCTTCATGTTTATCTCAATTTATTCTGTTTTTATTTCTTCTAAGTTCTTCTTCTGGAACGCCAAGTTCATGGGTTTGATCCCAGGGTTTGCACATACTCAAAAACAAATGTAGAGTATACTGCAATGTCGCTTTGTATTAAAGCGTCGGCCAAATGCTTCAATCCAAGTCAATTTCTTAGAAATATGAATTCTGAAATCTTCTGAAAGAGAAACCTCTGAGCTATAATATTTTCCTCTGGGAGACTCTCGGCTTGTTTTTTGTCCGTGTTTAAATGTAAAGCCCAGGGAGGAAATTTGTGTGTCTCTGTCCGCACAAGATGATGTATGACAACAGGATATTGTGTATTTGTTTTGTCAGCTGTCGTCAGGTTATATGTGATTATCGGTCGTCTTCCTGGTGAACGGTTGAGCTGGTCTCCACCCAAATGTTCTTATGTTCATAAGACTGTAAAATCTCTTTGTTATGGTGGACAGTTAAGTCTGGAAATATTAAAGCCTTACGAGCTTTAAGTCTTTTAAGCCTCAAGATTTTTAAAAGAATGTTTGACTTCAGTGGTTTTCTGTAAATAATTCAGTATGACGGCTATTGGCTTGTGTTATTTTATCAGACTGCATTACTTTAATAGCCCTGCATTTGGACGTATGAGCTGCTCTATGGTCATGAAAGTACCAAATATTGTTTGTGACAGATTCGAGTCTTACAAGAGACAACGAACGGCATGAAATTAAAAGAACAAGCGCTATTATGATGACAACTGATGTGTTTTAGGAGCCCAGCGGGTCATTTCTAACATTAGACATCACATCTGCATTACAGCTGAGTGTTTCCTGCGTACACAGAGATGATTCTCAGTATAAGAGACATGAGATTCATCAGTGTGCTTAAAGCTCTTTAGAGGAAAAGATATTGAGATATGTCTCTCTCACTCTCTGTCACTCACTCTTTGTCACTCGCTCACTCACTCGCTCACTCTCTGTCACTCACTCACTCTCTCTCCGTTCACTCTCTGTCACTCTGTCACTCACTCGCTCACTCTCTGTCACTCACTCACTCTCTCTCTGTTCACTCTCTGTCACTCACTCTCTCACTCACTCGCTCACTCTCTGTCACTCACTCTGTCACTCACTCTGTCACTCACTCTCTCACTCTTTCACTCACTCGCTCACTCTCTGTCACTCACTTTTTGTCACTCTCTCACTCACTCGCTCACTCTCTGTCACTCACTCTGTCACTCACTCGCTCACTCTCTGTCACTCACTCGCTCACACTCTGTCACTCACTCTGTCACTCACTCGCTCACTCTCTGTCACTCACTCTGTCACTCACTCGCTCACTCTCTGTCACTCACTCTGTCACTCACTCGCTCACTCTCTGTCACTCAATCTTTGTCACTCTGTCACTCACCCACTCGCTCTCCGTTCACTCTCTGTCACTCGCTCACTCACTCTCACTCTGTCACTCACTCGCTCACTCTCTGTCACTCACTCTTTGTCACTCTGTCACTCACCCACTCGCTCTCCGTTCACTCTCTGTCACTCGCTCACTCACTCACTCTCTGTCACTCACTCACTCCCTGTCACTCTGTCACTCACTCACTCTCTCTCCGTTCACTCTCTGTCACTCACTCTTTGTCACTCTGTCACTCACTCGTTCACTCTCTGTCACTCACTCTTTGTCACTCGCTCACTCACTCGCTCACTCTCTGTCACTCACTCACTCTCTCTCTCCGTTCACTCTCTGTCACTCACTCTTTGTCACTCGCTCACTCACTCTCTGTCACTCACTCACTCGCTCACTCTCTGTCACTCACTCACTCACTCTCTGTCAGTCACTCACTCTCTCTCCGTTCACTCTCTGTCACTCACTCTTTGTCACTCTGTCACTCACTCGCTCACTCTCTGTCACTCACTCTCTGTCACTCACTCACTCACTCACTCACTCACTCACTCACTCACTCACTCACTCACTCGTTCACTCGTTCACTCTCTGTCACTCACTCACTCTCTCTCCGTTCACTCTCTGTCACTCACTCTTTGTCACTCTGTCACTCACTCGCTCACTCTCTGTCACTCATTCTTTGTCACTCGCTCACTCTCTCTCCGTTCACTCTGTCACTCGCTCACTCACTCGTTCACTCTCTGTCACTCACTCACTCACTCTCTCTCCGTTCACTCTCTGTCACTCACTCTTTGTCACTCTGTCACTCACTAGTTCACTCTCTGTCACTCACTAATTCACTCTCTGTCAGTCACTCACTCTCTCTCCGTTCACTCTCTGTCACTCACTCTTTGTCACTCTGTCACTCACTCGCTCACTCTCTGTCACTCACTCTCTGTCACTCACTCACTCACTCACTCACTCGTTCACTCGTTCACTCTCTGTCACTCACTCACTCTCTCTCCGTTCACTCTCTGTCACTCACTCTTTGTCACTCTGTCACTCACTCGCTCACTCTCTGTCACTCACTCTTTGTCACTCGCTCACTCTCTCTCCGTTCACTCTGTCACTCGCTCACTCACTCGTTCACTCTCTGTCACTCACTCACTCTCTCTCCGTTCACTCTCTGTCACTCACTCTTTGTCACTCTGTCACTCACTGGTTCACTCTCTGTCACTCACTAATTCACTCTCTGTCTGTCACTCACTCTCTCTCCGTTCACTCTCTGTCACTCACTCTTTGTCACTCGCTCACTCACTCGCTCACTCTCTGTCACTCACTCACTCTCTCTCCGTTCACTCTCTGTCACTCTGTCACTCACTCGCTCACTCTCTGTCACTCACTCACTCTCTCTCTGTTCACTCTCTGTCACTCACTCTCTCACTCACTCGCTCACTCTCTGTCACTCACTCTGTCACTCACTCGCTCACTCTGTCACTCACTCGCTCACTCTTTCACTCACTCGCTCACTCTCTGTCACTCACTTTTTGTCACTCTCTCACTCACTCGCTCACTCTCTGTCACTCACTCTGTCACTCACTCGCTCACTCTCTGTCACTCACTCGCTCACACTCTGTCACTCACTCTGTCACTCACTCGCTCACTCTCTGTCACTCACTCTGTCACTCACTCGCTCACTCTCTGTCACTCACTCTGTCACTCACTCGCTCACTCTCTGTCACTCAATCTTTGTCACTCTGTCACTCACCCACTCGCTCTCCGTTCACTCTCTGTCACTCGCTCACTCACTCTCACTCTGTCACTCACTCGCTCACTCTCTGTCACTCACTCTTTGTCACTCTGTCACTCACCCACTCGCTCTCCGTTCACTCTCTGTCACTCGCTCACTCACTCACTCTCTGTCACTCACTCACTCACTCCCTGTCACTCTGTCACTCACTCACTCTCTCTCCGTTCACTCTCTGTCACTCACTCTTTGTCACTCTGTCACTCACTCGTTCACTCTCTGTCACTCACTCTTTGTCACTCCCTCACTCACTCGCTCACTCTCTGTCACTCACTCACTCTCTCTCTCCGTTCACTCTCTGTCACTCACTCTTTGTCACTCGCTCACTCACTCTCTGTCACTCACTCACTCGCTCACTCTCTGTCACTCACTCACTCACTCTCTGTCAGTCACTCACTCTCTCTCCGTTCACTCTCTGTCACTCACTCTTTGTCACTCTGTCACTCACTCGCTCACTCTCTGTCACTCACTCACTCACTCACTCACTCACTCACTCACTCACTCACTCACTCGTTCACTCGTTCACTCTCTGTCACTCACTCACTCTCTCTCCGTTCACTCTCTGTCACTCACTCTTTGTCACTCTGTCACTCACTCGCTCACTCTCTGTCACTCACTCTTTGTCACTCGCTCACTCTCTCTCCGTTCACTCTGTCACTCGCTCACTCACTCGTTCACTCTCTGTCACTCACTCACTCTCTCTCCGTTCACTCTCTGTCACTCACTCTTTGTCACTCTGTCACTCACTAGTTCACTCTCTGTCACTCACTAATTCACTCTCTGTCAGTCACTCACTCTCTCTCCGTTCACTCTCTGTCACTCACTCTTTGTCACTCTGTCACTCACTCGCTCACTCTCTGTCACTCACTCTCTGTCACTCACTCACTCACTCACTCACTCACTCGTTCACTCGTTCACTCTCTGTCACTCACTCACTCTCTCTCCGTTCACTCTCTGTCACTCACTCTTTGTCACTCTGTCACTCACTCGCTCACTCTCTGTCACTCACTCTTTGTCACTCGCTCACTCTCTCTCCGTTCACTCTGTCACTCGCTCACTCACTCGTTCACTCTCTGTCACTCACTCACTCTCTCTCCGTTCACTCTCTGTCACTCACTCTTTGTCACTCTGTCACTCACTAGTTCACTCTCTGTCACTCACTAATTCACTCTCTGTCTGTCACTCACTCTCTCTCCGTTCACTCTCTGTCACTCACTCTTTGTCACTCGCTCACTCACTCACTCACTCACTCTCTGTCACTCACTCACTCTCTCTCCGATCACTCTCTGTCACTCACTCTTTGCCACTCGCTCACTCACTCACTCACTCACTAATTCACTCTCTGTCTGTCACTCACTCTCTCTCCGTTCACTCTCTGTCACTCACTCTTTGTCACTCGCTCACTCACTCGCTCACTCTCTGTCACTCACTCACTCTCTCTCCGTTCACTCTCTGTCACTCACTCGCTCACTCTCTGTCACTCACTCACTCTCTCTCTGTTCACTCTCTGTCACTCACTCTCTCACTCACTCGCTCACTCTCTGTCACTCACTCTGTCACTCACTCGCTCACTCTGTCACTCACTCGCTCACTCTTTCACTCACTCGCTCACTCTCTGTCACTCACTTTTTGTCACTCTCTCACTCACTCGCTCACTCTCTGTCACTCACTCTGTCACTCACTCGCTCACTCTCTGTCACTCACTCGCTCACACTCTGTCACTCACTCTGTCACTCACTCGCTCACTCTCTGTCACTCACTCTGTCACTCACTCGCTCACTCTCTGTCACTCAATCTTTGTCACTCTGTCACTCACCCACTCGCTCTCCGTTCACTCTCTGTCACTCGCTCACTCACTCTCACTCTGTCACTCACTCGCTCACTCTCTGTCACTCACTCTTTGTCACTCTGTCACTCACCCACTCGCTCTCCGTTCACTCTCTGTCACTCGCTCACTCACTCACTCTCTGTCACTCACTCACTCACTCCCTGTCACTCTGTCACTCACTCACTCTCTCTCCGTTCACTCTCTGTCACTCACTCTTTGTCACTCTGTCACTCACTCGTTCACTCTCTGTCACTCACTCTTTGTCACTCGCTCACTCACTCGCTCACTCTCTGTCACTCACTCACTCTCTCTCTCCGTTCACTCTCTGTCACTCACTCTTTGTCACTCGCTCACTCACTCTCTGTCACTCACTCACTCGCTCACTCTCTGTCACTCACTCACTCACTCTCTGTCAGTCACTCACTCTCTCTCCGTTCACTCTCTGTCACTCACTCTTTGTCACTCTGTCACTCACTCGCTCACTCTCTGTCACTCACTCTCTGTCACTCACTCACTCACTCACTCACTCACTCACTCGTTCACTCGTTCACTCTCTGTCACTCACTCACTCTCTCTCCGTTCACTCTCTGTCACTCACTCTTTGTCACTCTGTCACTCACTCGCTCACTCTCTGTCACTCACTCTTTGTCACTCGCTCACTCTCTCTCCGTTCACTCTGTCACTCGCTCACTCACTCGTTCACTCTCTGTCACTCACTCACTCTCTCTCCGTTCACTCTCTGTCACTCACTCTTTGTCACTCTGTCACTCACTAGTTCACTCTCTGTCACTCACTAATTCACTCTCTGTCAGTCACTCACTCTCTCTCCGTTCACTCTCTGTCACTCACTCTTTGTCACTCTGTCACTCACTCGCTCACTCTCTGTCACTCACTCTCTGTCACTCACTCACTCACTCACTCACTCACTCACTCGTTCACTCTCTGTCACTCACTCACTCTCTCTCCGTTCACTCTCTGTCACTCACTCTTTGTCACTCTGTCACTCACTCGCTCACTCTCTGTCACTCACTCTTTGTCACTCGCTCACTCTCTCTCCGTTCACTCTGTCACTCGCTCACTCACTCGTTCACTCTCTGTCACTCACTCACTCTCTCTCCGTTCACTCTCTGTCACTCACTCTTTGTCACTCTGTCACTCACTAGTTCACTCTCTGTCACTCACTAATTCACTCTCTGTCTGTCACTCACTCTCTCTCCGTTCACTCTCTGTCACTCACTCACTCACTCACTCTCTGTCACTCACTCACTCTCTCTCCGATCACTCTCTGTCACTCACTCTTTGTCACTCGCTCACTCACTCACTCACTCACTCACTCTCTGTCACTCACTCACTCTCTCTCCGTTCACTCTCTGTCCCTCACTCTTTGTCACTCTGTCACTCACCCACTCGCTCTCCGTTCACTCTCTGTCACTCACTCTTTGTCACTCTTTCACTCACTCTTTGTCACTCTGTCACTCACTCGTTCACTCTCTGTCACTCACTCACTCACTCTCTCTCCGTTCACTCTCTGTCACTCACTCTTTGTCACTCGCTCACTCTCTGTCACTCACTCACTCTCTCTCCGTTCACTCTCTGTCACTCACTCTTTGTCACTCTGTCACTCACTCGCTCACTCTCTGTCACTCACTCTTTGTCAATCGCTCACTCACTCGCTCACTTTCTGTCACTCTTTCACTCACCCACTCGTTCACTCTGTCACACACTCATTCACTCACACACTCGTTCACTCTGTCACACACTCATTCACTCACTCACTCTGTCACACAATCATTCACTCGTTCACTCTGTCACACACTCATTCACTCACTCACTCTGTCACACACTCATTCACTCACCCACTCGTTCACTCTGTCACACACTCATTCACTCATTCACTCTGTCACACACTCATTCACTCACTCACTCTGTCACACACTCATTCACTCATTCACTCTGTCACACACTCATTCACTCACCCACTCGTTCACTCTGTCACACACTCATTCACTCACACACTCGTTCACTCTGTCACTCACTCGCTCACTCTCTGTCACTCACTCTTTGTCAATCGCTCACTCACTCGCTCACTTTCTGTCACTCTTTCACTCACCCACTCGTTCACTCTGTCACACACTCATTCACTCACACACTCGTTCACTCTGTCACACACTCATTCACTCACTCACTCTGTCACACAATCATTCACTCGTTCACTCTGTCACACACTCATTCACTCGTTCACTCTGTCACACACTCATTCACTCACTCACTCTGTCACACACTCATTCACTCACTCACTCTGTCACACACTCATTCACTCACCCACTCGTTCACTCGTTCACTCTCTGTCACTCACTCACTCTCTCTCCGTTCACTCTCTGTCACTCACTCTTTGTCACTCTGTCACTCACTCGCTCACTCTCTGTCACTCACTCTTTGTCACTCGCTCACTCTCTCTCCGTTCACTCTGTCACTCGCTCACTCACTCGTTCACTCTCTGTCACTCACTCACTCTCTCTCCGTTCACTCTCTGTCACTCACTCTTTGTCACTCTGTCACTCACTAGTTCACTCTCTGTCACTCACTAATTCACTCTCTGTCAGTCACTCACTCTCTCTCCGTTCACTCTCTGTCACTCACTCTTTGTCACTCTGTCACTCACTCGCTCACTCTCTGTCACTCACTCTCTGTCACTCACTCACTCACTCACTCACTCACTCACTCACTCACTCGTTCACTCGTTCACTCTCTGTCACTCACTCACTCTCTCTCCGTTCACTCTCTGTCACTCACTCTTTGTCACTCTGTCACTCACTCGCTCACTCTCTGTCACTCACTCTTTGTCACTCGCTCACTCTCTCTCCGTTCACTCTGTCACTCGCTCACTCACTCGTTCACTCTCTGTCACTCACTCACTCTCTCTCCGTTCACTCTCTGTCACTCACTCTTTGTCACTCTGTCACTCACTGGTTCACTCTCTGTCACTCACTAATTCACTCTCTGTCTGTCACTCACTCTCTCTCCGTTCACTCTCTGTCACTCACTCTTTGTCACTCGCTCACTCACTCGCTCACTCTCTGTCACTCACTCACTCTCTCTCCGTTCACTCTCTGTCACTCTGTCACTCACTCGCTCACTCTCTGTCACTCACTCACTCTCTCTCTGTTCACTCTCTGTCACTCACTCTCTCACTCACTCGCTCACTCTCTGTCACTCACTCTGTCACTCACTCGCTCACTCTTTCACTCACTCGCTCACTCTCTGTCACTCACTTTTTGTCACTCTCTCACTCACTCGCTCACTCTCTGTCACTCACTCTGTCACTCACTCGCTCACTCTCTGTCACTCACTCGCTCACACTCTGTCACTCACTCTGTCACTCACTCGCTCACTCTCTGTCACTCACTCTGTCACTCACTCGCTCACTCTCTGTCACTCACTCTGTCACTCACTCGCTCACTCTCTGTCACTCAATCTTTGTCACTCTGTCACTCACCCACTCGCTCTCCGTTCACTCTCTGTCACTCGCTCACTCACTCTCACTCTGTCACTCACTCGCTCACTCTCTGTCACTCACTCTTTGTCACTCTGTCACTCACCCACTCGCTCTCCGTTCACTCTCTGTCACTCGCTCACTCACTCACTCTCTGTCACTCACTCACTCACTCCCTGTCACTCTGTCACTCACTCACTCTCTCTCCGTTCACTCTCTGTCACTCACTCTTTGTCACTCTGTCACTCACTCGTTCACTCTCTGTCACTCACTCTTTGTCACTCGCTCACTCACTCGCTCACTCTCTGTCACTCACTCACTCTCTCTCTCCGTTCACTCTCTGTCACTCACTCTTTGTCACTCGCTCACTCACTCTCTGTCACTCACTCACTCGCTCACTCTCTGTCACTCACTCACTCACTCTCTGTCAGTCACTCACTCTCTCTCCGTTCACTCTCTGTCACTCACTCTTTGTCACTCTGTCACTCACTCGCTCACTCTCTGTCACTCACTCTCTGTCACTCACTCACTCACTCACTCACTCACTCACTCACTCACTCACTCACTCACTCACTCGTTCACTCGTTCACTCTCTGTCACTCACTCACTCTCTCTCCGTTCACTCTCTGTCACTCACTCTTTGTCACTCTGTCACTCACTCGCTCACTCTCTGTCACTCACTCTTTGTCACTCGCTCACTCTCTCTCCGTTCACTCTGTCACTCGCTCACTCACTCGTTCACTCTCTGTCACTCACTCACTCTCTCTCCGTTCACTCTCTGTCACTCACTCTTTGTCACTCTGTCACTCACTAGTTCACTCTCTGTCACTCACTAATTCACTCTCTGTCAGTCACTCACTCTCTCTCCGTTCACTCTCTGTCACTCACTCTTTGTCACTCTGTCACTCACTCGCTCACTCTCTGTCACTCACTCTCTGTCACTCACTCACTCACTCACTCACTCACTCACTCACTCACTCGTTCACTCGTTCACTCTCTGTCACTCACTCACTCTCTCTCCGTTCACTCTCTGTCACTCACTCTTTGTCACTCTGTCACTCACTCGCTCACTCTCTGTCACTCACTCTTTGTCACTCGCTCACTCTCTCTCCGTTCACTCTGTCACTCGCTCACTCACTCGTTCACTCTCTGTCACTCACTCACTCTCTCTCCGTTCACTCTCTGTCACTCACTCTTTGTCACTCTGTCACTCACTAGTTCACTCTCTGTCACTCACTAATTCACTCTCTGTCTGTCACTCACTCTCTCTCCGTTCACTCTCTGTCACTCACTCTTTGTCACTCGCTCACTCACTCACTCACTCTCTGTCACTCACTCACTCTCTCTCCGATCACTCTCTGTCACTCACTCTTTGCCACTCGCTCACTCACTCACTCACTCACTAATTCACTCTCTGTCTGTCACTCACTCTCTCTCCGTTCACTCTCTGTCACTCACTCTTTGTCACTCGCTCACTCACTCGCTCACTCTCTGTCACTCACTCACTCTCTCTCCGTTCACTCTCTGTCACTCTGTCACTCACTCGCTCACTCTCTGTCACTCACTCACTCTCTCTCTGTTCACTCTCTGTCACTCACTCTCTCACTCACTCGCTCACTCTCTGTCACTCACTCTGTCACTCACTCGCTCACTCTGTCACTCACTCGCTCACTCTTTCACTCACTCGCTCACTCTCTGTCACTCACTTTTTGTCACTCTCTCACTCACTCGCTCACTCTCTGTCACTCACTCTGTCACTCACTCGCTCACTCTCTGTCACTCACTCGCTCACACTCTGTCACTCACTCTGTCACTCACTCGCTCACTCTCTGTCACTCACTCTGTCACTCACTCGCTCACTCTCTGTCACTCACTCTGTCACTCACTCGCTCACTCTCTGTCACTCAATCTTTGTCACTCTGTCACTCACCCACTCGCTCTCCGTTCACTCTCTGTCACTCGCTCACTCACTCTCACTCTGTCACTCACTCGCTCACTCTCTGTCACTCACTCTTTGTCACTCTGTCACTCACCCACTCGCTCTCCGTTCACTCTCTGTCACTCGCTCACTCACTCACTCTCTGTCACTCACTCACTCACTCCCTGTCACTCTGTCACTCACTCACTCTCTCTCCGTTCACTCTCTGTCACTCACTCTTTGTCACTCTGTCACTCACTCGTTCACTCTCTGTCACTCACTCTTTGTCACTCGCTCACTCACTCGCTCACTCTCTGTCACTCACTCACTCTCTCTCTCCGTTCACTCTCTGTCACTCACTCTTTGTCACTCGCTCACTCACTCTCTGTCACTCACTCACTCGCTCACTCTCTGTCACTCACTCACTCACTCTCTGTCAGTCACTCACTCTCTCTCCGTTCACTCTCTGTCACTCACTCTTTGTCACTCTGTCACTCACTCGCTCACTCTCTGTCACTCACTCTCTGTCACTCACTCACTCACTCACTCACTCACTCACTCACTCGTTCACTCGTTCACTCTCTGTCACTCACTCACTCTCTCTCCGTTCACTCTCTGTCACTCACTCTTTGTCACTCTGTCACTCACTCGCTCACTCTCTGTCACTCACTCTTTGTCACTCGCTCACTCTCTCTCCGTTCACTCTGTCACTCGCTCACTCACTCGTTCACTCTCTGTCACTCACTCACTCTCTCTCCGTTCACTCTCTGTCACTCACTCTTTGTCACTCTGTCACTCACTAGTTCACTCTCTGTCACTCACTAATTCACTCTCTGTCAGTCACTCACTCTCTCTCCGTTCACTCTCTGTCACTCACTCTTTGTCACTCTGTCACTCACTCGCTCACTCTCTGTCACTCACTCTCTGTCACTCACTCACTCACTCACTCACTCACTCACTCACTCACTCACTCGTTCACTCTCTGTCACTCACTCACTCTCTCTCCGTTCACTCTCTGTCACTCACTCTTTGTCACTCTGTCACTCACTCGCTCACTCTCTGTCACTCACTCTTTGTCACTCGCTCACTCTCTCTCCGTTCACTCTGTCACTCGCTCACTCACTCGTTCACTCTCTGTCACTCACTCACTCTCTCTCCGTTCACTCTCTGTCACTCACTCTTTGTCACTCTGTCACTCACTAGTTCACTCTCTGTCACTCACTAATTCACTCTCTGTCTGTCACTCACTCTCTCTCCGTTCACTCTCTGTCACTCACTCTTTGTCACTCGCTCACTCACTCACTCACTCACTCTCTGTCACTCACTCACTCTCTCTCCGATCACTCTCTGTCACTCACTCTTTGTCACTCGCTCACTCACTCACTCACTCACTCACTCACTCACTCTCTGTCACTCACTCACTCTCTCTCCGTTCACTCTCTGTCCCTCACTCTTTGTCACTCTGTCACTCACCCACTCGCTCTCCGTTCACTCTCTGTCACTCACTCTTTGTCACTCTTTCACTCACTCTTTGTCACTCTGTCACTCACTCGTTCACTCTCTGTCACTCACTCACTCACTCTCTCTCCGTTCACTCTCTGTCACTCACTCTTTGTCACTCGCTCACTCTCTGTCACTCACTCACTCTCTCTCCGTTCACTCTCTGTCACTCACTCTTTGTCACTCTGTCACTCACTCGCTCACTCTCTGTCACTCACTCTTTGTCAATCGCTCACTCACTCGCTCACTTTCTGTCACTCTTTCACTCACCCACTCGTTCACTCTGTCACACACTCATTCACTCACACACTCGTTCACTCTGTCACACACTCATTCACTCACTCACTCTGTCACACAATCATTCACTCGTTCACTCTGTCACACACTCATTCACTCACTCACTCTGTCACACACTCATTCACTCACCCACTCGTTCACTCTGTCACACACTCATTCACTCATTCACTCTGTCACACACTCATTCACTCACTCACTCTGTCACACACTCATTCACTCACCCACTCGTTCACTCTGTCACACACTCATTCACTCATTCACTCTGTCACACACTCATTCACTCACACACTCGTTCACTCTGTCACACACTCATTCACTCACTCACTCTGTCACACAATCATTCACTCGTTCACTCTGTCACACACTCATTCACTCGTTCACTCTGTCACACACTCATTCACTCACTCACTCTGTCACACACTCATTCACTCACTCACTCTGTCACACACTCATTCACTCACCCACTCGTTCACTCTGTCACACACTCATTCACTCGTTCACTCTGTCACACACTCACCCACTCGTTCACTCTGTCACACACTCACCCACTCGTTCACTCTGTCACACACTCATTCACTCGTTCACTCTGTCACACACTCATTCACTCGTTCACTCTGTCACACAATCATTCACTCGTTCACTCTGTCACACACTCATTCACTCGTTCACTCTGTCACACACTCATTCACTCACTCACTCACTCGTTCACTCACTCACCCTTTGTCACTCTGTCACTCACTCGTTCACTCACTCACTCATTGTCACTCACTCACTCACTCACTCACTCACTGTGTAAACCAGGTGTATGTGTCTATTTTGTCCACTCGTTCTTCTACCCAAATGCATCTTAATATCAGATATGAACAGAGCATCAGTCCCACTCACTTACTATTTTGCTCACTTATTCTGTCTCTCTCTGTTTCTTTGTGGGAGCTCATCATTGAGGAGATCTCTGTGGTCTCTGATGCTCTTCTCTCTCTCTCTCTCTCTCTCTTCAGATGTCTGTGTACACAGATAAAGAAGCGTTTCACAGGGGGTGAATCTGCGGGAGTCGTTCTCAGCTCTGCTGTTTTCAAAGGGTCCACGGCTCAATTTTGCTTAATGTGCTCAAACTGCACTGCCAGCGTCCTCTTTAGAGAGCCGGGCCAAAGAGACGTTTGATATTTCAACAGCCGCACCGATTTTATTCATTCAATATTTTTATTCGGAGTATTAAGAATATTATGGTATTGTTCTGACACCTTTGGGATAAATCAAAGTGTGTGCTGGTCAACATACCCACGAAACACTGCAAACTTGCATTCAGTTAACAGTTTTTCATCTTTTCTTCCAGAAACCGTGGAGTCTCTAGTGCGTCAGGCGGAGAATTACACTCACACCGTCCTCCTGCAGACCTACCGTGACCTGTCCCATCACGCGGCGGATACCGTCGGGGAGTTCTTCACGGACATCAGTCTCTTCGCGTTGGGGTCCGAGCTCAGCCTGGAAGAAGCCTCGCACCGCTTCTTCGACGCTCTCTTTCCCTTGGTTTATGAGCGACTGGTGGAGCCCGGTCTCTCCCGTCTGACCCCCACTTACGGCGAATGCGTCCGCGTGGCCTGCAGGGACCTGGCGCCCTTCGCCGGTGCCCCCGGGCGCCTCGCCGCGCACATCTCTCGCGCCTCCGCGCCTGGCCGGGTGTTTCTGCAGGCGCTTCATTTGGGCGTAGAGGTCATCAACACCACGGATCATATTCAGATCAGCCGTGAGTGCAGACGGGCGCTGCTCCGGATGAATTACTGCCCGCACTGTCAGGGTCTGACCGCCAGCGAGCCGTGCATGGGCTACTGTCTCAATGTGATGAGAGGATGTCTGGCCAGCCTCGCCGAAGTGGATTCTCACTGGAGGGAGTTTGTGCGCTCGCTGGAGGCTCTCGAGACTCGCACGCGCGGAGGACAGGACCTGGAGCAGGTGCTTTTGGGAGTACACGGACTGGTCAGGGACGCTGTGGCACACGCACAGAAGAACGCACCCCGACTCTCTGCACAGGTAAGAGATGGCGCGGACTCAAGGCCGTTGCACATCGAGTCTCAAGTTTGCGTACAGAATTTTTGTATGTTAAAACATAAATACGACCTCAAGTTGTGTCAATAACATTCACACTGCCTACGAGTTTTTGGTCCGTCGTTTGGACTGGGTTTGAATTTCTGCTTTTCACAATTCGGAGACACCGTAAAAACGTGCGCCAAATACGAAAAAAATGCAGACGAAAATTTCGGAATGTATGTGCGAATACTTTAATAGTTGAAGATTAAACAGGGAAATAGTTGAAAAAGCTGAAAAATTCATATTGATTGAAACTTTTTCATTACTTTACATTTTGCCGAATTTGGTAATATTTGTTTTCTTTGATTTTTTTTGCTTTTAATTTTACAACTTTAGGGCTTTTTGATTCAGAATGTAGCGATGCCTTTTTTTATGGTAAACCAATACTCAAATTTAATTGAATTTCTTAAATCAAGTTTTAATATACACTTTGAACACTTTATTATTTGGGATTTCAGTGTGTATATGAGCAGTTTGGCTCATCCTCATGTCATTTCATACCGTTATAAATTTCGATGAACACAAAGAAAGATATTTGGAAGAATGTTAGTAATTTTAGTTCTGTGACATCATCGACTGCCATAGTAGGAAGAATGTAATGCTAGTCAAAACGGTTTGTTTTCCAAAATTCTTCAAAATATCTCATTATGTGTTTAACAGAACAAAAAAATACAATATTTGTATCGTACTATGGTAGTGGATGATGTCCCAGAACTGAAAACTGTGAACATTCTTCCAAATATCTTTCTCTGTGTTCATCAAAACAAAGAACTGTATACAGGTTTGAAACAAACTGAGGTTGTGTAAATGATGACAGATTTTTCATTTTTGGATGAAGTATCACCTTAATATCAATCAAACTGCAGTTTTTTTTTTAAAGCCATAATAACTTGAAAAATACAGCTAACAAACACAATAAAACATAAGATTCTAAAAAAACATGATTTTTGAACATTAGGAAAACAGAGTGATCTAAATTTTGAACCAATATCTTCATATACTTTCCAGCAGTTTTTATTGTTATGTTTTATAAAGCGTAAACATTCTAAATACATTTTGAAGAGTTTTAAAATGCACCTTTTGTCTCCGGCACTAGATGCACTCACAGTCATGTCGAGGTGAAATGAGACGTTTCTTTACATTTCGTGTTTCTACATCGTTGTTGTAAACCTCGTGGTGTAGCTGATGTTTGGACAGCGAGGAATGTGGCGTGGCCCGAACACGAGCGGCTATCAATCACACATGCCGGCGTGCCTGAAGTACTCTCAAAATACTCTCTGTGTGGGCAGCTGCGGCGGGCAGTGCCAACCTCACCACCCGGGTACATGGAGGGGCAAGCGGGTGACAGGATGCCTGCAAATCAATACATCACAATTCAGGATTATTCAGATGTTTTAGGCGTGCAAGCAAACTGTGTGTAAACAATGATGTAAGGCTTTAAACCACATGGATCTCAAGCATTGTTCTCTAATAAGATGTTGTCGTCAGGTCGTAAACGGGTCAAGTATCAAGTGTGAGGGTGGTGTTGTGGTCAGTGCAAGTATTAGACCAATGAAATCAGTTTAAATACACACGGTCAAAGTCGTTTAGTGTTCAGTCATTATAATCCAGAATTGAAAAGTACTGTCGCACAACCACAGCGAATCAATAAATACTGTAGTATACTTTATTATTTACTATAGTGTATTGTAGTAAACTGTATTAATTTATAGTAAATGCTACACTTTAATGTAATATTCTATATTACCTGTGGTAAATAATATAGTATACTTCAATACAAAAAACACTATAGTATGCAGGAACTTTACTACTGTTTACTATAGTAAATACCGAAGTATACTACAGTATTTTTTCACGTGGGATTAAAATGAATGTCTACTTTATTTGCCACTCACTAGTTTAAATCATATTTCAAAACGGCGATCTTAGTTCAGTCTTCATCCTTTGACATTGTATAGTGATGTTACCTGGGTGTTGTTATGTGGTTGCTAAGGCGTCCTGGTTCGTCTCTAGGGGTTTGCCAGCCTCTCTGAACGGTGGAATTGAAAGGGATAAAAATCTACCAGATTGCATTGGTCACTTAATACTATGGTAGAATAATTTATGTTTAAAGCATCCCTTATGAAAATGAACTGTGCTTTTATAATGGCAAGTGTTTTTTGTGGATCGATGCCTATTTGTGTTTTTGACTAAATCGTTACTGATCTTAAATGCAACTGAATGCAAAACTAATGAAACAGCACCACCTAGTGGAACAAGTCAACAATGGAGTCACGATAAGAGATAATTTCAGTATTTGTCTTTTATAGGCTATAATGTTATTGTACAGATACACATTTAAATAATACTTTCATCCAAAACATATTATACCAGCACACACCGTACTGTCGTCCTGGTCCTCCATATAAAATCTGTTTATTAATTCTCTTTGCTTTTATTAATGCTCAGCTACAGCTTGTACCTGTTTGAATTGTGCAGGTGCACAAGGTGTGTGGTCGTCCTGGCAGACAGCCGGAGAAGATGAGCAGCGTCCAGCATGGGACCAGCAGCCGGAACTCTATTCCTCTTAAAGGGCCGGTACGAAACACAGACGACACGCTCAGTCACAGAAGAAAGTAAGTCTGGACAAAAAACATGCTTTTCATTTGTTACTTCCAAAAAATGAACAAGAATGTTATGTCTGTATGTCCATAAGGTCTGAAGTGAGCTGTGTGATTGTGCCCTCTGCTGGACCATCAGTAAACTGTCTCATGTCTCTGTAGGCAGTTTCTCAACAGTCTGCGTCTGTACCGGACGTTTTATGGTGGTCTGGCGGATCAGCTGTGTGTCAGTGAACTGGCCTCTGCAGACGGGACGTCCTGCTGGAGCGGCGCTGATGTTGACAGAAGGTAGACGTCTAAAAAAACACTCTAATGAGGCTTCTATAGTTCATCACTTTTGATTTCTGTCCGCTTACTTTATGGGTAAAAAAACGATTTCTTTCTTTTTTTTCCTTCCTTCCTGCCTCCCTCCCTCCCTCTATCTCTTTCTTTCTTTCCTACTATCCATCCATCCTTCGTGCCTTCCTTCCTACCTCCCACCTTCTCTTTCTTTCTTTCTTTTTTCCTTCCGTCCTTCCTCTCTTTTTTTCTTTTTTCCTTCTTTCTTTCATAACTTTTGCTCTGTCGGCTTTCTTTATGGGTGAAAAGATTTGCTTGTTCATGTATATTTTTATATAGCAAACAGGTTTATGATTGAAAGCTGTTTTTTAGACCCGTGGCGTTCTGCTTTCTCTCTCTTGCTCTCCGCTGCACACTCGGACACTCTCGCTCCCGCCCCCCCCCCCCTAACCGATCCATCTCCTTCACACTGCTGCTATCTCACCTGGCCTGTCAGCACCCAAACAGCCCCATAAATTCACGCGTGGTGGTATTTCCTCCTAACTGTCAGCTGCTGTCAACACTGCCGGATGGCAGGTGGGACCATATGTCAAAAAAAGAGGTGGGCGGAGTCAGAATCACAGCTGGGCTGGGTTATAGATGATCAGGAAACACTGATAGGAGGTGAGCTGGATTCTCAGCCTCTTTCTTGAGCTCAAATCGACAGACATTGATGCCCCCTACTGGACAATGAGGAGTATTGACCTTCACTTTTATATTTTCCTGCATGCATTTGGCAGACGCTTTTGTACCATGGTAACTAAACTGAAAATGTAGTATTAACTATAGTAGATTGTAAAACTGCCCTAAATTCTGTATCGTTTTTTACTATAGTAAAACGTACTAAAGACTAGTATACCGTAGTATATTATTGTAACTAATGAGCTTTGATGATGCATACTATAGTAGGTGGTAAAATATACCGATATATCGGTCAACCTCTAGTTAGCTTTACTGTTTTGAGAGATTGAATAAATATAGTATAGTATACTTTTGTGTTTACTACAGTAAACCATCATAATTTCTAGTTGTTTATATATACTACTGTATTCTGAAGTATTAAGTATACCAAATTGATAGACTGCAGTTTACCATAGTAAATGCTAAAGTTTACTACAGTAATTTTTCATGTGGAAGGCATTTGTGGTTTTGTTTATTTTCATATATACAAGACTCCTTAAAGCTTCTCTGGCGCTTCTCTGAGATGCGTTTTATAATGTAATAGGTTTCCCCAGATGGCCTTATAGATCACCGCCACTCAAATACGATGCAGCGATAACCCGTATCCTACGAAAGATGGCTCACTCGTCTCGCTACAGACTAACTTTATCATCACGGTCTATTTACGCATGGCAGGCCCGTCCTCCAGCGAACCCCGAGCCCCTGCTTGTAGCGCCCGGCTCACCAGAGAGAACATGATAAATAACCGGCCACCCTCAGGCACGACATCTGCCGGGAGAGAGGGATTTAAAGGACAAATGAAACGGGAGGACAGACTGATTTAGCAAGGCCATTCAGACCTGTAACGAGTGGTCTGGACCCCGGTCACTTCCACAAGGCCACGGTGCACATCCGAGAGCCAGCGAGAAATAGCCACCAGCGATTAGGATGAACGACGCGTCAGCCTTGAGAAATAAGAGCAGACGGAGGAGAAAAAACAGATTTTTGCTCTACGTGATGGTTATTTATGATGCGACATGTTTCTGATTCATGATAATAAAGTCTCGGTGCGAAATTCCATCACGGGCGTGTGTAATCTCGCCGGATCTTTAAAGTCAGCATGAAGTGACATATGATGCAGAGGAGGTGAGCCATACCATCAGAGTCACGAGGCTTTTATATCACGTTAAGAGCACGTGTCATCATGTCGGTGGAAACTCAATGAATATAAAATGAAACGATCATGTTTTGGATAATTCAGTGAGTTGTGTGCTCTACAAATGAAAAGTGCTCAAATTAGATGTCAATTTAAGGTCAGAATACAGAACACAGAATACTCAAGAAATTAACCGTGGTTTTACTATAGTAATCATAGTTTAGCTGTGGTATATGTAGTAACCATATTTTTATCATAATTTGTAGTAAAACTATGATCATGTAAAAAGTTATTAAAAAATACCATGTTTTTACTATAGTAAAAGCATATACAACCATGTTTTTTGGTGAATTGATTACCATTTGCGTAGCAAGACTATGGTTACTCTTAACTTAAGGTGAGCCTAAAATAAAGTGTGTCGCTTATGTAGTATACTTTAGTATTTACTATAGTAAACGATACCAAATAGGACTGAAGCATATTATAGTGATTACTGCACTTTGTTAATGCATACTACAGTATTTCCTAGTATTAACTATAGTGAATTTGTAAATATATTAAAGTCCCCGTAAACCAGAAGTTGCGATCGTTTTTATTTCCGTATTTTGATGCATTTACGAGTGAAATGGAATTTCGAATGAGACAAATATCAGGCGTGGCTTTCGTCTTTCTCTGCGATTGGATTGGATGTATGAAAACAGCCGTTGAGATGGTTGAAATGGACCTGGCAGCAGACTGAGAGTTTAAGGGGAGGAGTTAACGGATGCTCCGCCCAAGCCGTCGAATTTATGTCATTACAGAAGTTTTTCTACCGAAGTGCATTTTTCCATTTTATGTGAAGATTATTAGGGCGCACAAAATAGGAATTGTAATTTTTTATTCTTTAAATACTGTAGTGCTGTACTTCATAAATGGTAGCATACTGGTGTACATAGCATGCATTAAAAAAAGTGTAGAAAATACTGCAGTGATATTTTGTAGTATTAACTGAATTGATAAACTAAAATACCATGGTAATATGATGGTTACTGTAGCAAAGCCATGGGAAGGTACACTTCAATAAAGATACGGTCACTATACTTTTTGCTGTAATAAAAAAACATTTTTTTAATTTTGATGAGGGATGTAAGACGGACTGTGACCACACATCATTTGAATTTAGATTTTACCAAAAACTTACGTTATTCTTGCTCATAGTGACGATTTGTGCACGTCTCCATGAATCAAATGTAATCCTATCGTATTGTTTTCTAGTTTAATATTTGGTTCGATTTAAAAATTCACATTTTGGTCCAAATCAAGTCGAAAGGGTCGCGAGTTGTGTTTCATGTCGACTGATGTTTTTTTGTTGGTTCGGTGAATCGTCTCTGAGATTCAGATTGTTTGTTTGTGGTTGTTATGCAGATTTAGGCTTTCATGTTTGATGAGCGAAACCTAATTCCCGCTCAGACTGTCCACAAACACACAAAATCAACAAGTGCACCCGCGCCCTGAATGTTTTATTTATCAGGATTGCACCATGCAGCGCAACGCCACGTCTCTGCTCCGTTCTCCACCGTCTGCTAGTTTTCCCAGATGTTTACTTAGATGTATTTGTAAATGAGGCCATTCAGTTTTTGTCAGACAGCTTTGCTCATACGATACGCTAATACACTGCTCAAACGTTTGTTGAACTAGACAAATCACGTCCGTACTCTCCATCAAGCTAATGCGACGAACAGCGGCGTAGTCAACTTCAGAGTCGCTGAAAAGAAGTGCGAAGGAAAACTCATCCTTCCAGAAACTTCTGATTGAACTGATTTATTTCGCCCCAGAAGCTGAAATTGAACTTCTTGTGGTGATGTACACACACTTCGCTAAGGAATATAAAGAGGCTTCTTTGAGAGCTTAAAGTCCCCGTGAACTTGAAGTCGCGATCGTTTTTACGCATTTCTGATTGAAGGAATTTTAAAGGAGAAAATGTCTTGGCGTGGCTTGCGTTTTATTTACTGCCATTTAGGGGAGGAGTTAACGGATGCTCCGCCCAAGCCATCTAACTTACGTCATTTGAGATGGATAGTCATTACTTTTTTAGATTTTAACTGAAGATTATGAGGGAACAAGAATTTATATTAAGAAAATGACCCATATTGATCAACTATTTATAATAAACGCTGCAATATTTCATGACAAAATAGGAATTGTATATTTTTATTTGACTGGCCCTTTAAAGCTCCTGCTTGGGATCAGAGAGAATTTCTAGGTCGCTGTGAAGAGCCAAAATGAAATGACACTGACATACGTGTTCCAAATTTTAATCAAACCGTATGGATTATTTTTCTTCTTATCTTATTTATGTTGTTCATCTTATTTTTAGTTCTTGCATTTGATTCATTTCGACACGTCTTCAGACTCATGAGAGAGAACCATGATTTGACGTAAAACCACGATTTGTGTCTAACTGTCTAAACGCCCCTGAAGTCTGGATCTCAGTGAAGACGTAACTGAAAAAACTCTTTTATGTATTTGAAGTTACAGAGTAAAGGCATTGTAAATGAGGATGACCTTTGTTACGTCGTCCCAGCTCTCCTCTTCTCTCTGTTTAGCATAAATTATTACTGCTAGCGTGTGGGCGACCGCATCAACTTGCAGGATTGATGACTCTCTCTCCTGCAGAACAGCACTTCAGGGACGGGGGGTGTGCCGTTACCCCCGATTACCTTTCCCAGGCCTCATCGACCCGTTTACCCTGAGGAATAAAACTGAAAACCCACGTTCACCCCCTTTAACCAATAAGAGATAGCAGTCAGTCCAATGAAGAGACGCTAAAGAGAATCACTAGGGTGCGATGTATCACATTATATATGATTCGGTTGTGTAGCCGTGGCAACTGTAGACTTTGCATTTTTCTGGTATTTTGACATACAAGATGTACGTCACAAAAATGTACGAAAGCATGTTTTTTAAGAAACCAAAAGACTATTTATTTTTTATTTTGAAATTCATTAAAATCGAGGGAGCAAAAATAAAAGGAAATGACTGAAAAGTGAATATTCAAGAGTTAAATATTTGTTTTAAGGTCAAATCATCCCGGCAGAAAGTCAGGAAATGTATCTTTTGAATCCACTTTAAATGGCAAATGAATAAATATAAAACATCTGAGCTGAATTCTCTGAGCTACTATTTTAGTCTGAGGTGCAATTTTGTTTTAGTCCATTAGGGGGAGCTGTGTCCATTTCATCATCTCTTTTGTCCCGCTCTCTCTCTGTCTGAATTCAACACGTATGACTCCAAATAAAGAATTAAATCAGGCGTTATTATCGCAGCTAACAGGAGACCAGTTACGGGGAGCAGGTACGCTCTGAGCTCTTATCAATAGAGCGTTTGTTCGTGCACGGGGAAGTCACGTCAAAACACCACCCGCGGTCACTCTAAGTGGGAACCCGTGTGAGAACATGAGGGCAAGTCAACGGGGCGGGGTTTCTCAGGGGTTCACATACATGTTACACCGTCAGACTGAAAACACAAACCTGTGTCTACAGACGTGACCTCCTGTTCCTCTCTCTCTGTCTATGAGCGTCTGTGTTAAATCTCTGCCTGACACGGATGCAGAGGCACAGGGCAAATAGCAAGTGCACACTCGGTCTAATCGCTCCTGCCTCAGGATTTTGCATGCGCTTATGAGATTTTTGGGGCGTTGTTGATGAAGGCTAAGCAGAAAGCGAAGGATGTGCTCATCAATTATTGCGGCTCTAAAGATGTGCTGTACCTCACAGCCGCGTGCCCAACGCAGACATTAATTCCATATGTTGGTGCGAAGGGTTTATTCACTGAAGTTTTACGTAAAGACCATCTGCCATTGTGCAGAAAAGCAGATGGTAAATTCAGGTGCGTGGATACTGCGGTACAATGCTTTATTAGCCCGGTACAAAAGCGCACGACAGGACACAACGGTCAGAGATGACGCAGCAGTGGACACTTTGGGGTTTAGGATGAGAACTGAGGTTTTGCTTTAATCGTTTCTGAAATATAAATATAGAGATATTCTGATATTTTAATCAAGATTGAATTACAGTATTTACGTTATGGGGTAAAAATAAACAAAAATGAGTTGTTGAGCAAGAATATTATCAAAAAATCAGTTTTCTTACTAATTCACAATCAAGGTTATTTTAGTTTACCAAAATTAAAACTTGGAATTTTTTTCTGTTCATTGAAATCAAATAAGATATTGATCGAAAAATGATAGTAAAATTTGATTGTAAAAATGGCCTCAAAAATAAACAGAAATAAGTTTAAAGCACTCAAATATTAATTATAAAACCAAAATAAACTAATCTTATATAGCAACATAAAAAATAAACCAATAAATCCCAAAATGACAAAAGCATATGTCAAAATTGCAAAAAATTAACAAAACCAAAAATCTGATATAAAATTTAAAATATATTTATGTATATATTAAAATATATATCAAAGCTGTTTTTAATACTAATATTAATACATCTAAATACAACTAAAAACTATAAAAATGAGATATAAGTTCAGTTGTCTGTCGCAGATCTGGTATAGTGCAGCAAATGTTTGACGTCATTTGACTTCGACACACGTAAATACAATTATGTTAAGCAAACTGTAAGTTTATCTTTCAAACAATGATGGTGATAGAGAGGCAAAATTTGCAGATTGCAATTTTTATTACATTACATTCATCCAGTTGACAGACGTTTATTCAAGTGCATTCAAACTGCAAACTCCTCTGGGAATCAAACCAATGACCTCTGTGTCGCTAACACAACACTTTACCAGTTAAACAACAGGAATGTGTTTTTTTCACAGTGAACTCTTACTTTGGTGGATTTCATCAAGTCTTCCTTCACTGACAGATGTGATGGTTGCTTTTGCCCTGCGGTTCCGCCCTGTTTACCTGCCAGCTGCTCTCAGGAACTCTGTTTCTCTCATTAAAACGGTTAATTCACTGCGGCCGGCCGAACCTCTGGAGTTTGTAGATGAATGATGCGTTGCGCTCTCATCCGGATGTTCCTGTATGTACGTGTGTGTGTGTGTGTGTGTTTGTATTTGATTTAAAGGAGCTCAAAAGCTGTCACGCAAGGCCAAATGAAGCCACAGGTGATCCGAGCGCCATCGATCCGCTCACCAATGTGAAAAGCAGATTAAGTGTTACTCTCAGAGCGGTGCAGCTGATCGCGGGAAACTGTTGGGTTCTGTTTCACTTATCCATTAGATCTGATCAACAGCACTTTTGGAACCAAACGGATCACAACCATAGACATCTTGTGTAGACTACATTTACATACTTTTTGTACATCTTGTACCCAAATGAAAAAATTTGAAAGTATATTGTGTGTGTTAGTGTGCCCGTGTGCATGCATGTGTGTTTTGGTGTGCGTTAATGTGTGTGTCATCGAGTATATGTTATGTGCGGGCGAGCATATGGGTTGTGTTTCTGTGCATGTGATTGTGTTTCTGTGCGCAATTGTTTGTGTTGACAAAGTGTGTTCCTGTTTTTGGTATATGTGCGCTGTGTGTGTGTGTGTGTGTGTGTGTGTGTGTGTGTGTGTGTGTGTGTGTGTGTGTGCGCGTGTGCGTGTGTGTTTGTGTGTGTGTGTGTGTGTGTGCGTGCGTGTGTCCCTCTGCCGCATGCGAGTGTGTGCTCTGTATATTTTGTGTGTCTTGTGTGAATGTGAGTTTATCTATGTTTATTTTTTATGTTGCTATTTATGATTTATTCATTTTTATTTTAGCATTTGTTTATTATTATAGTTTTACTGCATTAAACTTACACAATTTTACATTTTTCCTTGAGTTAAGTTTTTCCAATAATTTTTAGGTCAATATTTGATTTGATTTCAATGAACAGGAACGTTTTCAACATTTTAATTTTAGTAAACTAAAATGCTGTTGATTCCTAGCTACTTTAGTATTTTTTAACCTTACTTTAGTAAATACTATAATATACTACAGTATACGACAGGTTACCACAGTTTACTATAGTAAATACTACAAATTATCAAATACTACAAGTATACTACAGTATTTTTCTTTATGTGAGCAAACAAAATGCTAAACAACAATATTTATCTTATAGTGATACTTTACCCAAAAAAAGAAAGTCGTCATTGTTTACTCACCTTTGAGTTGTTCCAAATCTGCATAAATGTCTTTGTTCTGATGAACACAGAGGAAGATATTCGTTTTGGGGCTCTTTTGAACTCCATTGTATTTTTCCTGCCATGGGAGTCAATGGCAAGATCTGTCTGGTTATACACATTCTTCCAAATATCTTTCTCTGATATCTCTTATACAGATTTGGAAAAATTTGAAGGTGAGTAAATGATGACACAATCTTATTTTTGGGTTGAAGTATCACTTTAAGTTCTTTGGAAGACAACAGATGAAGACTGAACAGATGACAACAGACAACAGATGAAGAAAAAAACACCAGAATACATGTTGTGTAAACACAGTTTTACTGCGGTGTCCTGCAAATAATCATCATGACAATGGTTCGGTTCAAGTGTTCCTCGTTGAATCTGTTTCTGTGTGAGAGTGTGCGTGTGTGTGTGTGTGTGAGAGAGAGTGTGTGTGTGTGTGTGTGTGTGTGTGTGTGAGAGAGTGTTTCTGTGAGAGAGTGTGTGTGTGTGTGAGTGATAGTGTGTGTGTGTGAGAGTGTGTGTGTGTGTGTGTGTGTGTGTGTGTGTGTGTGTGTGTGTGTGTGTGTGTGATAGTGTGTGTGATAGTGTGTGTGATAGTGTGTGTGTGATAGTGTGTGTGTGTGATAGTGTGTGTGTGTGATAGTGTGTGTGTGTGTGTGTGTGTGAGTGGGTGTGTGTGAGAGAGTGTGTGTGGGTGTGTGTGAGAGTGTGTGTGTGTGTGTGTGTGTGTGTGTGAGAGAGTGTGTGTGTGTGTGTGAGAGAGTGTGTGTGGGTGTGTGTGAGAGTGTGTGTGTGTGTGAGAGTGTGTGTGTGTGAGTGTGTGTGTGTGAGAGAGTGTGTGTGGGTGTGAGTGTGTGTGATAGTGTGTGTGTGTGTGATAGTGTGTGTGTGTGTGTGTGTGTGTGTGTGTGTGTGTGATAGTGTGTGTGTGTGTGATAGTGTGTGTGTGTGATAGTGTGTGTGTGTGAGAGTGTGTGTGCGTGAGTGTGTGTGTGTGTGAGAGTGTTTCTGTGAGAGAGTGTGTGTGTGTGTGTGCTAGTTTGTGTGTGTGTGAGTGTGTGTGTGTGTGTGAGAGAGTGTGTGTGGGTGAGCCCGCTCTCCTACATACTGGAGTAATAGAATTCCCGTTCTCAATATATATCTGTCGACCTCGTGAGCCGTCGACCCTCACCTACAGCCGTGGGTTCATTTCACTCACCGGCGTACCACCAGTCTGTATCTCACAGGAAACACTCCCACAGCCAAAGAGAAAATACTTCTCTTCCAAAAGCAACGTTTCTTCAGATCAGAGTGCAGAAATCTGACCATCTGCAGAACCCACACTGACCTTACGCGATGTTAGAATAATGTTTTCTGAAACCGTAATACAATATAATAATGTGTTCCAGAGAAAAGCAGCAAGCTTGAGAAAAAGAAGTATTTTTGTGTCTGGGCTGGATTTCTATTTGGCAGAAATGTACAACCACCTGAGCAGAAACCTTCAGTGTGCTGACATTGTGTAGAAAAAATTAAATGACAAATACAAGAAGTGTAGTTTGAGTCATAAAATGTAGGCTTCTGTTTTTTTTGACAGGCCTATAAATTAATAGAAATAAAAACAAAGTTTTATTAAGAAAGTTGTGTTTAGTAATAATAATAACCAATTGTTTGAGCTCAATACACAAACACAACACAGATGCATGAAGTTGAACTTCCGCTCATCAAACTTGATTTTAAGAAATGTTCAGACACTTTAATTGTGTTTTCGGCGAGCACTTTTAAGTTATTCTGCTCAGGAGTTACGTGAGAGGTTTTATGTGGAGGGAACATTAGTCCTGACGTCCTCTCTCTGCTGTCGCATCCCAAACACGCAGAAGAGTCATTTCTCAGCGAGGCGTTTGTGTGATGATCTATTCATGCGTGGACCTTCAGCTTCATAACCTCTCAGTAATTAACCGCAGCATCACATCATCACGTGCTATGTGTCCCGTAACGAAAGAGATGCGATCTTCTCATTAAAATCTCCGACACAAATCAAGTGTTAAACATACTACCGTCACCTTCAAACTCCAGACGCCACTGAAGTCAAACCACCGCTGCTGTTCATCCAGCCTTTTTATTGAAGACAAATGCATGACGCCGGGGAATTCAGAAAGCTGTTTATTTGAAGACGTTGCCCGCGGCGATCATAATGTACTCATCAATGTGCTGATGGCAGATGTTGAATCTTCATTACTATGAAATGTGCGAGTCAATTAGAGATCTATCGCCTGAAGTTATTCTGTTTCGGTGAGCAATGAACTCATATTTGGATGTCTGCAGTCAGCACTTCGTTTCCTTCAACATTAAGTCATAAGAACTGAGCTCGGTTCTGTACATGTCACTGTTTGAGAAAGTGCAATCTCGTGTGTAATGTTTCAGAGAACACCCCAAAGGCAGTTGGTAAGTCACTTTGCAACGCTTTATTTATGTCTTTTAATCGGTAGAAATATTGTGAGAATTGAGAGAATGTATCTTTTTGCTTTATTTATGAAGAAGCACAGCCTTTCATGCTTATGGGGTCGTATGGCACGAATACGTTTTTTTGGTGTGTTATAAGTTGCTCATGCATGTATTAGACACGTAAAATTGCACAAATGAAAGTGTGGGAACAAAAGATGCATTCTATCAAAAAGTGAATCTTCACCCAGACCTGCCTGAAACTTCTCGTGTAACCACACCCCCACAAATCTACGTCAGTTGGTGGTCTGATTTGACTTATTGAGCCTTCAAAATAGACGTGACTTGCACAAATTAATATAGCTCAAATTGAGTAAAGACCGTTTTTTAAAACTTTCCAGATTTTCCGACCTTCTCATTCACTTTTTTCCAAGTTCAGATTTTTCAACTTGAGCGAATCACGCGTTACGCGCCTCAAACGCCCGAAACGCTCAATTCGAGTCACAGAATGTCCTATCGCGTCTTTGCATTGACTTGACATGCAAATCATTGCGCTTAACACTTTCCTTCGCATCTGGTGGGAACGCACCATAAAACCGGCCAAATGTATACGCAAGTTAGGTGGAGTGCCTGTCAGTACAATTGAAGAGGAACCTGATGTTCCAAATATGGTCAGAGGTGTAACATTTCCCTCACACGCTTGCAGTTTTCGACCAATCACTACACACTGGTTAACTGGCCAATCATAGCACACCTCGCTTTTCAGATCCATGAGCTTTTTTAAAAACCTCCACGTATTGAGAGGCGGAGCAAAGAGGAGATACAAACATGCACGGTGTGGAAAATACAGCATTTTTTAACCTTAAATCGTGTTTACACATTGAGTTATGTGATAAGGCAATTATTACTTTTTGTTGTAATTTAACCAAAACAGTATGTCAATTTTAAAATGATGCTGAGATATGCATTTAAATTTACAGATTGTTAAAAAAAACATTACGTCGTTCATCAGATATCGTAACAAAACTCATGCATTGCTTTTTTAAAATAATTAGAATAATGAAACCATAGCAATCCATCAAGGATGTCCAGCCCAGTGATGGATTTAAACCGCAGTTGTTTCTCTTATATTTGTCGAGCTCAGATTTGCATGAAAAGTTTGCGCGTGCACCCGCGAGATAAGACGCAAGCTTTATGCTGCATTTGTTAAAGTCATGCGTGGTCTCCACGAGAACATGCTTACTAAAAAAGCAGGAGGCAGATGAGACAAAAGGGATTCACCTTTTCCTCGATGCCCTTTGGAGTGACAGTGAAGATAAACGATCCTCTGTGCCGAGAGACTCGCGTTTCGCTTTGCCAACCTGTGCACATCCACTGGCACCATCCGTATTTATCTTTACGTCAGGCCGGTCAAACACCAGCTTTCTAAAGCAAAGCCTTGACACATTACACAGCCAAAGTAATAGAAATCCAGACACCTTTAAATCTGTGTGGGCCGTAGCATCCTGGAGGAACCTTTCAGCGCTCTTGTTTTTCTCAGCCCAGGAGATATAATGTAGTTCTTAGTTGTTTTTATTGAAGTATAAGCTTTGTTTTGAGATGATTCTACCAACATTCCTTAGATGAGATGAAAATATATCTAGGGTGTGTGTGAAAGTTTGATGAAGACCCGTCTGGAAGCTGAAAACATCTGAAGGTCATTGGTGTACTTTCAATGTTTGAGCTCTTTGAAAAGAGAGCTGAAGGTTTGTAGTTGCTAAGGTGGTTGCTAGGGCTTTCTGGGTTGCTAGGATGAAGGTCAGGTGGTCAGACTTGTATGGGTGGACCGATAGATGTAGATTTATAAATGAACGGGTAGACAGACGGAGAAATGTGAAATGTATTTATCTTTTTGGTGCGTTATGGAAGGGATAATCCACAGCTAGCCGTGCGTTAAAGGGTTTTAATGCGCGACATGGAGGCAAGCACCCTCCACGAAGTGCATCAAAATCCTTTAAGGCACGGCTAGCTGTGGATTATTCCTTATACCACGGTCATTTGCTTTTATCAATATTAACGGTGTAGTTTTAAATGTAAACAAACAGACTGGAGCTACCGTGCTTTAAAGGGTTTTAATGCACACTTTCCAGCCAATATGAATCGAGTATTCAAACAGACAATGAAATAATTTTGTTTTTAGCTCATCTGCCTTTCTTCAACAGAAACTGAGTTATTATTATTTTTTTGTAGTTGTATTAATGTTTTAAATTATGCTTTTTATGGCTTTTATTTTTATATGTATAGTTTTAAATTTTCCTTTTTTTTTCTTTTGCAATTTTGATGTGCTTTTCCTATTTTCTTCCCTATTTGTTTTTTTATGTTGCTGTATACATTTAATTTATTTCGATTTTATGGCCACAACTTAAGTTTTATGATTTTCATTTTTTTCTTCTTCAAATAATACTTTGCTTGATATTTGAAATGATTTCAATTAACCTAGTTTTACTATTAGCTTTATGAAACTTAATAAGCTTGATGTGAATATCACGAGAGCAAAAGTGATAAGCAGAGGCGAGCGGGAACTTCTGAGCGGTGTGCTTTGACTTCAGGATGGGCCATTCGCTGTTTCATTTATATAGCGTGGGACCTCTTTCAAAGCAGCCCACTGGAAAATTACATTCCGTATCGATGGACAAACACGGAATGCTAATGGATTTGCTTCACCTCGGGTGAGAGAGAGTTTTACAGCTCGCTGTTATACTTGATTTACCCACATGTTCTCTTCATGGGCTCATAGACACTCCAGAATATCATTTATATCACTTATCAGGTTCAGATGGAGGGATTGATGGATGGATTGGTGGTGGATAGATATGGATGTGTGTGGATGGAATAGAAAAAAACAGACTGAGTTATTTTGCAAGTTTCCCAATCTCATCTCCTCTCGTTCTTGAGAATTCCTCGTTTGTTATCTTCAATATTTAATGTGTTGTCCATGGTTGAATCCAGCACAAAGAACAAACGTTGGAGACGTTCTCATCCATATGCATGTTGTGATAAGACGGACAGAAGCCGCTGCCAAAATCCCCCACGTCCCCGCTGATCGTCCCCGTCAATCACCGGCCATCAGAAAAAATAACACGCTGTGATGAAAAGATCCTGCTTCTTCTCCCGGGTGCGTCAGACCAGAGAAAGAGCATCAGATAATCTTACATCGGGATGATGTCACACTGTTTCCTGAAAGCAGGCTTTCTCACACTTTTTCCTCATCTATCCTCCTTGTTTTTCTCTCTTCTGGGTGACTCAGGGAACACTATCTGATGCTAAAGTCATTTAGATAAAGTGAATGTGAGTCTTTCTTCTCGTTCTCGACTGTGTAAATTGGATTACAGAGAATGCAGATGTGAGGAGACGGCAGGTGTTGACGTTAGCTGAGCACTGATAGTGAATCATTGAAAACACGCAGAAGTGGTGCTGTTCCAGGTTTTATGACCTTTTGCTGAAATTCTGATTTTAGATGAGCAGCGCTTGTCTATTATTGACACCGGCTGGTTAAAGGTCTTGTTCAGCCAAATATAAAAAGTATGTGGATCATTTTAACTCTTTCCCCGACAGCCTTTTAAAAAAAAGTTGTTTTATTTTATTTGTTCTCACTTGTAGGCATGATTAGGACTTCTATTTTGATATACGGTACAGTGTAAGAAATAAGCCGCAACTTTTACTGTAAAAAACTGGCAGCTGTGGTTGCCAGAATTTCACTGTCAAAAATACGGTAGCAATGTAATTGTTTGTTCGGGATTGCACAAACTGTACTGTATATTTTACGTTTTTGAATTGTCTTTTTTACAGTTCATACTAATCTAATTAACATCATTATGCTGTTATAAAACCAATTTACACCTGTCAAATTCCAGTGTTTACATTTTAATAATTACGGTTCATTACTGTGATATAAACTTTGATGTCTAGCTTCTGTTATCCCTGGACTGCGCGTGAACCAGAGGCTTGTTTTTCCGGTACAGCGAGGTATAACAGAAGTTATTAGGGCTGTCAATATGGATATTTTGCGTAAGTAAATGTATGGATTCGCTTCAGAAAACCTTTAAGACCACAGAGCCGCGTCTAACAGTTTTTTGATGTATCAATGCACTTTTTGGAGCTTCAAAAAATTATACCATGGCCTGTTTGAATACTGGATTCTGTTTGGCTGGAAGGTGTGCATTAAAAGCCTTTAACACACGGGTAGCTCCAGTCAGTTTGATTACATTTAAAATTAACCTGTGAATTATTTTGACCTGTTTGATATTAAATGATACTGTAAACATCAATAAAACTTTTAACTTGGCAAATGACCATGGTTAAAGCGGGATAATCCATGGCTAGCCGTGCATTAAAGGATTTTAATGCGCTTTGCGTCAGATTTTTCTTCGCATCCACGTATCGTTTCAATTCCAAGTGGTATAAGTAAGTGATATAAAGTAGCCGTGGATTATCCCTTACTTATACCACTTGGAATTAAAACGACTGCATTATTCTTAAAGAAGAAAGTCATATTCAGTCAGGATGCAGTGAGGATAAGTTAAACATGGGGACATTTTGTAAAATGATTGCTTTGCGTTCAAGTAAAGAAAGTCATGAACGTCTGTGATGGCATAAGGCTGGAAATATTTCTATTAAGTTGGTTATATCTTCAGATGAGTTTTATCTGTGTATCGACGCTGGAAGAGTTTAAATGAGCATAAAAGTGTTGTAACCTTTTCTTGAGTCGAGATCTTCCATTTTTGCCGTAGTGTTTGACAGTGTCAATGACAGATTCGATTAACACTTCGTTTTTATCTATTCTGGTAAAACGTGTGATGTTCTCACAGCAAGAGGCTGAAGAAGGTTTGGGTTTGCAGAAGATCACAGCTGTTTCATTTCACACAAGACCTGTAAGATCTCTGGAGCTCTGCACGGCGGTAGGAGCTCAAGTACACGGGCCTGAGGAGGTGAAAGTCTCGAGTGCTGTCTTCCAGACACAGACGGCCCCTGCTGAGGGCACTCGGATGATATTGAAGAATCTTAAACGGAGCCGAGGCAGGCTGTGAGTCATGAGAGATTGAATAAAGACACCCAAAGCCGTCTGAGCTTGCAGAAATGAATGAAGCGCCGCAAAACAAAAACACACTGATGGAAAGATTAGTTATGTGATTGGGAAAGTATCTTCAAGTATCTTCAGCCAATCAGAATCAAGCTTTTCACAGGGTTGAAATAACGCATCACAGTAATAAGACTAGTAATAACTCATGGATTTGATTTGACAGCTCAGATCATTTCATCCAAAATATTACATTTTTAAAAGATTTTAATGGGACAGTTCATCCATAAGAATAAGAATTATTTCATCATTTACTTGATCTCATGTCATGTCAAACCTGTATGGGTTTCTTCACACCACAGCAGATGATATTTTGAAGAATGTTGATAACCAAAGAACACTGAACTCACTGGACGCATTTCTCAAAATATCTTCTTTCGTGTTCTCCCCAACATGTTTTGGGGGAATGAATGATGTCATTTTTAATTTTAACTTTAAGATTTGAAACAAGATGTTTTCATGTCTCTCCCAGTTTGCAATTTGCATAAACGTGGTTGTCAAAAATTTAGTGGAAGTATGAGCACAGGCCCACCGAGCCACTCCACCGGCCCGCCAGCCGCCATGAGAGCGAGAGGAGGTGATCAGAGTCTAATGAAGAGCACTTGCGAGAGTGTTTCCATGGTAACGGCCAGTCCCCGATACCGCGCTGAACATGAAAAGGTGTCCGTCGAGATGCCGCGTGGCAACATGAATACAGACTGCAGATGGGGGGAATCACGCGGTCGGGCCTCAGGACTGCTGGACTATAAAATTGACTTGGAAACGATACGGGTGGTGCAATTCTCTGAACAGGAGGAGATGAATGATCAGGGCATAAAAATCTAAATAGCGGCACGTAACGGTGAGGCGCGAGGGGACGTTTGGCTGCGATAGGGCCTGGATGTGAAGTGCGCTTGATGTTTTCCAGGTGGGAGCTCACGTTGTGTGACAGCGACGATCGTGTTCAGTCCACACGGGGCTTCTTTAAAGAGGCGAGAACCCGCTCGCCCGGCGTCTGTCGAAGCGCTCATTACGCACCACACGAGTCCCGGTTGTGCTGGAAAAACGGCCGCTACGTCACGCCAGGGGTCTTTCGGCACACGCAATGAGATTTTAGGATTTCTGTAAAATGAAGATGTCTGTTGGTGTCGTGATTGACATGCGCGAGTCCCATTTAACTCGCAAAAGCCGCGGAGGATCTCGTTCACTTAAAGGTTTCTGACACGATGCTCAGTACGACATTTTGTTAGGAAAGTCAAGACGGAGGATGAACCCCGGAGGTTCACACAGTCTTGTCCCAGCAGTCTTTAAATGTGTGGAAGGTGAATGATGAAACATTTCTGACAGAGCGAATTAAAGATGGGTCGGTCAAAGCCAAAGAATGACACGGAGGAGAAAACAAGAGCAAGGGGAAAGGCAATCACCGCTGTTTACTCCACATCGATTGATGTCAGATGAGAATCAAGGTGTTATTGGAGATGCGGGGATGCTTGTTTGCCTCTGGAAATAGAGCCAGTCTCTTTTTTAAAAGCAAGTCTTGTTTTTGAAAGTAAATATTTATCTCTGCTATTTTGTGTAGCAAAAGAGCTTAAAGGGATGTTTCAGAGGCTAAAAAAAATGTCTCGATGTTTTACTCATCCTCATGGCATCCTGACTGAATATGACTTTCTTCTTGAAGAATAATGCAGTTGGAGTTATAATATCATGTATACGTGGTACAATGGGAGCGAAAGGGGGCACATTTTTTGAAACACCAAATAGTGCATCCATCCATCTGCTCGACACGGCTCTGTGGTCTTAACAGAGGTCTTCAGAAGCAATTGTGTATTCTGTGCAAAAGCATTCTATGTAGATTTTAAAAAGGGTCAAATAATGTTAAATCACAGAAAAAGACCACAAATTTACAAGAACAGGGGGAAATTTCATTTGACAGGGAAACCGTTATTTTACAGTTAAATTTTGACAATTTATTTTCTAAATATAGAAAAAAACTAATAATTTACAAGAGAAATGGGGAAAACTATTTAATATGAAATAACCTCATATCCTACAATTTTTCGGGGGAAAAATATTTTACGGTATATTTTCTGTTTTTCCAGTTTACAGAAAATTTTGTTTTTTACATTGAAGCCTCTGGTTAACGCACTATACATTAACAGCGCTGTCAATATAAATATTTATCTTAAACAAACGCATGGATTCGCTTCAGAAGACCTTTGTTAAGACCACAGATCCGTGTCAAGCCGTTCTTTGATAGATGGATGCACTTTTTTTGGAGCTTTAAAAAATTGCCCTCTATTCTACCACTTGGAAGTAAAATGATACTTGGTTTTATAACTCCGACAGCGTTATTCTTCAAGTAGAAAGTCATATTCACTTAGGATGTCTTTAAGGGTGAGTAAAACACGGGGGCATTTTGTTTTGCCTCTGAAATATTGCTTTAATGCATATGTAATGCAAAAATAAACCCTGTTTATGAAGACAGCAGATCTTACTTTAGGCCTCTGCGATTGAATTGACCCTTTCTATTGGTGAATTAAGTCACTTTTCATTTCTTTCTGTTGGCAGACGATTTACTTTCCAGCTTAAGTGTTGAACAAGAAGATTTTGGCCTTGGTAATATAAAAGAGCGGATGCGGTGTGATGATAGAGATGTTTTATCATTTGATCAAGCCGAGGCTCTTGAGAGAGAGAGAGTTATTAATCTACATTCTCCTGCATCACCGCTTCAGGTTTATGACGCTGTATAATACACTTACATCTCGCAGGCTTGTAATTGGACTGGGAAATTGCCAAGGAGATGCTTCTGATAAAACAACATCAATAAAAGCAGATTTCCTTCAGCTGAAAGGCCACAGAAGTGCAGAAAACTCTGATCATATCTGTGTCTTTGTATCCTCGCTTGTACTCGCTAAGACCCAGTGATTTGTGAGGGGATCAAGGAAAATAACAATGTTCTGCCATTCTTCTTTACATCTAAACCTGTCAGCAGACCTTCTAGGATTTGTTTTGTCTCCTGTGATGTACAGAAGGCGGATGTGGGTGCTGAGACCGGAATCGTATATAACATATCGTCATCGATGGAGTTAATAGTGCTGGAAAAACATGTAGAAATGGCTTTCTTACCGTTAAAATGGTACTGGGTCTAACAAACCCAACCGTTGGGTTGACCTGTCTTATTGATTTTATTGCAACACAACTGGTGTTTAAACACTTGTTGGATTAACATAAACTTGCACATGTCCATATTTGACAACAACCCAACAATTTTGAAGTTCTTCAAAATTATCATATCATGTGTTCAATAACTTTGGTCATGTCTATTTTGAGTCATTTTTAAGGAAAGTATTGATATTATTATCACCTGATAATGATATTATTCCAATATCTGTCGAAAAAATAAAGGGAAAATATCAAACGTGTTAATTATTTACATAACATTATCATATGTGTTAGATTAACACAAGATCTATAATCACAATTGTCATTAATATCAGTGTAATGTGGCCGGAATATGACTGATTTAAATCCATCCATCCATCCATCTTCTTCCGCTTATCCGGGGCCG
The DNA here is from genome assembly GCA_029783895.1 of Triplophysa bombifrons. NCBI lineage: Eukaryota > Metazoa > Chordata > Actinopteri > Cypriniformes > Nemacheilidae > Triplophysa > Triplophysa bombifrons. The sequence continues at coordinate 29,939,779 of CM056452.1, read as the reverse complement.
GGTCGCGGGGGGCAGCAGTCTAAGCAGGGATGCCCAGACTTCCCTCTCCCTAGACACTTCCTCCAGCTCTTCCGGGGGGACACCGAGGCGTTCCCATGCCAGCCGGGAAATATAGTCCCTCCAGCGTGTCCTAGGTCTTCCCCGGGGTCTCCTCCCGGTGGGACATGCCCGGAACACCTTCCCAGGAAGGCGTCCAGGGGGCATCCGGAAAAGATGCCCGAGCCACCTCAGCTGGCCCCTCTCGATGTGGAGGAGCAGCGGATCTACACTGAGCTCCTCCCGAGTGACCGAGCTTCTCACCCTATCTCTAAGGGATCGCCCGGCCACCCTGCGGAGAAAGCTCAATTCAGCCGCCTGTATCCGGGATCTTGTCCTTTCGGTCATGACCCACAGCTCATGACCATAGGTGAGAGTAGGAATGTAGATTGACCGGTAAATCGAGTGCTTGGCCTTGCGGCTCAGCTCCTTCTTCACCACGACAGACCGGTACAGCGACCGCATTACTGCAGAAGCTGCACCGATCCGTCTGTCAATCTCCCGTTCCATCCTTCCCTCACTCGTGAACAAGACCCCCAGATACTTGAACTCCTCCACTTGAGGCAGGAACTCTCCACCTACCTGAAGTGGGCAAGCCACCCTTTTCCGACTGAGAACCATGGCCTCAGATTTGGAGGTGCTGATTCTCATCCCAGCTGCTTCACACTCGGCTGCAAACCATCACAGTGCATGCTGGAGGTCCTGGTCTGATGGGGCCAGCACGATGACATCATCCGCAAAGAGCAGACTGATTTAAATAGTTTATTAAATAAAAAGCTCCTCTAATTTGATTATTTATTTTATTCTAAACTCATAAAAGGAAAAAGTAAACTTATTCTTCGATTATTCACCAATCTGTTAAACAATGGATATGTTTATTTTTTAGCCTTTATAGCTTTATAAAAAGCTTCATGACGGTGTGTAATTATAAAATAATTCTATAAATTATTTGTTTATAATTATTCATCACTTATAAATCCGTAGTTAAACAATGGACACTTTCTCATTTTTAAATGTATATATTTTTTAGCATTTACAGCTAAAAACACGTTACTATTTCATAATTATTACAATTATATAAATTATAATAAATAAATGTTTGTCATTTTTTATCCATCCAAGAATTGAAATTGTGATTTTATGAGTCATGTTTAAATCGCTTGTGATCTATATTTCCACATCACATTGTTCTAATGAGTAATATAAAGAATGATATTGATGTTATAAAAGAACATTATCGAGGCGGATTTCTTATACACGGATAAGTAAGATATATAATGCTACAGCACATCTGCTGACCTCAGGTCAGGAATATATCTGCTCAGGTACTGTACTGTTCTCGCTGCCGGTGACGCTTTCGAATGGAAATCCAGAGGTCGCTGACTCCAGTTGCAGGAGCGAAGAGCCGAGCGAGGGTTATGTACGATGGATATTGACCTTTTGAAAAACACAGAAAGCCCACAGCTCCGCTCTCCACCGAGCGCCCGTGCCTGTTGGCTAATGCCACAGTTTGCCCCTGGCACAGATCAATAGACGTTTATGGCTCGGGGGTTCCCATTGATTGGAACGCAGAAGTTGCGGTTAAATGGACCGGCGCGCTTTGTCCTTGTCCCGGCCTTCCTCTTCACATGGTGAACGTGATCCGCCGTATTCAATCAGCATATATTCATGTTTGTTTGGATGCAGCTATGAGATTCAGAGCTTCATAAGGGAGGAGGCGGGGTTCTTCAGCGGCCATCATTTTAACTTCCCGTTTCCTTTCACAGCCGCCGCTTTCAATCTCAACCGTTATTTATTTTAATTAACGTCTCTGTCTTGTGGAATTCACGCAGAAGAACACGGGTACAGTTAGATTGTTGTGTCCCGGGGGGCCCTCAAGACGTCACGGATGAGAAGAGATGATGGGGAAACAGCTGCTGGAGCGATTCGCTCGATTGAGTCCTCGCCAAAATGAGCGCAAATCATTATTCTCTCATCTTCATTCGTACCAATCATGATGAACGCGACAGAGAAGGTCTGATGTGGGTATGATCCACTCGCGGTCTGTCATGATTAGAGATCACAGGTGGTCACGTTGAGGAGTGTAGACCTGTTTCCTGTTGAGACAGGAAGTGGGGGACATTACACGAGAGAAGACGCCTCTTAATGGGACAGTTCATCCAAAAGTGAAAATTCTGTCATCATTTGGTCAAACCTGTACAAGGTTCTTTCTTCTGGAGGATATAAAATAAGTTATTTTGAAGTAACCATGCAACACTGAACGAACACAAAACCACAGATACATTTCTCAAAATATCTTCTTTGTGTTACACAGGGAAAAAAATAGAATAAAGGATTATTGAAATGTTATTTTGGGGTAAATCAACAGAAATACTGATTATTATCAGGATCTGAACTACGGGCGCATTTTAAAATGTATTAAAGTGATAGTAATTTCATTTCAAACCTGTTAAACTTTCTATCTTTCACAGAATCCAAAAGAAGATATTTTGAAGAATGTTAAAGACCGAAAAGGGATGGACTTGCATTGGTTTTGTGTCCATACAATAGAAGTCAATGGGTGCCGGTGCTGTTCGGTTATCAACATTCTTCAAAATATCTTCTTTTGTGTTCTGCAGAAGAAAGAAAGTCATACAGCTTTGAATGACAAGACAAGTAAATGATAACAGAATTCTCATTTTTGGGTGGACTGTCACTTTAAATTGAAGAATGTTTGCCAAGGATTTCTGTCTTTGTATTGAGTGTTTGTTTTTACAAATGAGCAGTAATTTCCCTTATTGAGGAAACAATTGTGATGATTCTTCTAGCAGAAAGCCGTTCACATGATTATTATGTAGCAATTATGAGGAACAGATCTGAAAATATAAACTGGACGGCGTTCCAAATGATGCCCTGATGAACAGGTATTACTGCAAAGTACATTCAGGCACATCTGGAGTCTAAGTGTGTCTCAGTGTGTCTGAAAATAAAACTTGAGTCCTGCAGGCAGGTGATGGAACACCATCAAATCTCTTTGCTTAAGCCTCAGATTTTCTAATCCATTTGCCTCTTTGAACACAAGCTTTTATTGAACTCCTACAGTTTTGAACCTTCTGCCAACCGGCCGGCCTCCTGTGTAAGAAGTTATTAAAGCAATAATCCACTCCAGGCTTCACATTACTGCGGTTTTACCACGATTACAGGCTGTTTTTGAGCACAACGTGACATGCCTGAAACTCCTCGAAGTGTCTTCAGACGTCTGTAATGTTGACCTCGAGCGGCCTGTTGCTTTCGTCAAATCCCGTTAACAATATGATCAAAATGATCAAAGTCAACAACTATTGTACCGGCACAAGCTGTTGTAGTTAGTGTTTGAAATGGTGAAAAACAATGAGAATAAATCTTACATTGTAAACAACGCAATATAGATTATTAGTTTAACTCCAGGCCCTTTACAGTTGCCAAGCAACTCTCTGTCTTAATATAGAATTCACTTGATGTCAGTCTGCCGTTGTGGTAGGTGATTTTTTTATGAAAGGTAGCTGAAGAACTATTGAAATTAATTAGCGTAAATTAGCATAGTCATCATGATATTAAAAACCCTGATTATAGATCAGTTAGTTCTAGACATATTATGATAATATTGTAAATAATTCTGTACCCGCTTATAGTCTGGTTAAGCGGGTGCACCCGCTGCACATGCTTACCTTCCGGTTTCTGTTTGGCTTGTCTCTAATTATATTTAATTTAATTTATGTTAATATTAATTTATATTATTATTTTACTGTATAATTATTGTATTAAATCAACCATTTGTTGAATTTTGTTGTATGTTCATTTATATTTAATAAACGATTTGTTGAATGGGTCCTGTAGTGCGGTTGCATTTTAAGAAACCGTATGGTACATTGACATCTAACGGTAGAGCTTGGTTTTGGAGTCTAATTTAAAAAATATAACCCTCACAAGTTTAGCCAAGTAAGGGTTATTCTCGGTTTTTTGGTTTGATATCAGAAATAATCTACAGGCGCTCTATTGTTTCCGAATGTGTAACGGACGTTCAGTTGGGGTTACAAAAGTAACATTTGTTTATGTTGTCAAGATGAAACCGTCTATAGTTTTGCCTTAAAACTCTTTCCCTCCGATCTATAACTTGAATTTTAATTGCAATTTGTTGGCCAAAATGCAAAATAATTTTTTTTAACATGAATCTGATGATATTATTTGTTTTACAATGTATTTTAAAGATGGGGTATCGTATTTTCCGAGAGTATGTAGTTTGATTAAATGTATAAAAGAGAGATATAGCTGTACGATTATTTCCGTAAAAAATGTAGTGCCTGGAGGAACTACAGCACGAGCACACAACGCATCATCGCATTATCCTTTCGTGTTGTTTAAATTATGCACGTACGCACCGATTGCCAACAAAACACAGACATATGACTCGGTTTGACTTACCGCGTGAGGTTCATGTCTGGCATCGCCGGGACCGCTCCATCTATCAGTTTTAAACCATCTCCAAATCCAGTGCTGTATCCACCCTTTATATAACATCCCTCAACGAAACCCAGTGAACAAACAAACACAGGTGAACTTCCGTCAGTCGAGAGAAGAGGCTTTGATGGTCTTTCGCTCGGTGGAGGATGCGTTGGCGTACTTTTCCGGGAGGATGGCCAATGAAAGGAATAGGATACCGGTTTCCTAACAAATTTATTTAAAACTTTCCGAAACAAGTTGGAGTGGTAGGGGAGTTTATCGATCACAGAAATACTACGTTATACCTCCAACGTGTTTTTTGACTAGTTGACCATGTTCAGCATGAGAAGACAGCATGTTGTCATGAAATAGCGTGTTACCCCACCTTTAATGTATCTGAAAACAGCGGTTTGGATACCACGATAATACCATGCAAACGGCCCCGGTTATGATAACCTTGTAGTGAAAATCAGATACCGTTACTAGTTGATATATTGTCAAATGTTCAACTTTACACATTTTATGTTATCATACTACAAGATAAATGTAAGACATCAACTGTTTGTGACTTTATAAAACCATTTGTTCTAGAAAGCTGAGCTTTGTCCAGAACGTCAAGAACATTCATGACTTCACAAAATACGTAATTACGTTGAAAAGGTCACGCTTGACCCTATGTGGATGTACCAAGTCAGTGATTACAAGTTGAACGTGCAAGTTTTCAACGTAATTACGTATTACGTGAAGTCATTAACTGGCATTGCCGAACAGAGCAAGGCGAGTATTTGTGTTTATAAAGTATATACTTTTCTTTTTTTATGTACCGATGGTTTCACTAGATAAGACCTTTATTCATGGTCTGGTATGGTTTAATCCCTTTGAAGCTGCACTGAAACTGTCATTTTGACCTTCAAGCGTTTGGAGTTCATTGAAGTCACTATATGGAGAAAAATCCTGGAAAGTTTTCATCATATTCTTTCATTTCTTTACCACTACAGAAACAAATACATAAACATCTTGGATGACATGGGGGTGAGAAAATGATCATGAAAATGTATTTTGAAAGTGAACTACTCCTTTAAGCATCCCAGTTCTGTTTCTCATTAAGTGTAGGCTTCAGTGGGTGGTTTGTTGAGCGGCGTGCATCGGTGTCGAGTCAATTTGTAAAGTTTCATAATTAATCTCTTGAAAAACAGAATCGTGCTCGTGTGATTAAACGCCCACATCGAGCCATCGTTCAGGGACGGTTTCAGAAACATGTTGATGATGAGCTTGTGTTAGAAATCTACAGCATTAGATCAGATGTCACTCTGTCCATCTCTCTTTCGAGGTTGACTCAGCTTCGCACTGGTTTTTATCGCTCGACACCTTTTAAAATCCGCTCCGTGTTCTCGGGTGAGTGTTTTATGAAATATAAATGGGACGTGAACAGAGAAGGGACGGAGACACGGTGAAGGATGAGTTTTAAATGAAGCGAGTGATCTTGTTGGGTCTTTCGAAGGCTGATTTTCTCGAGCACATTTTAAATCATGTTTACAAGTGACCCGTTTGCTGTTAGTTCAGTGTCGCCCGACCACAGTCGTGTGTTAAATGAAAGCAAGCCCTCTTAAGCGTTTATGAGCTTTACAGACTGAACAAGGATCAATGCTGTGTTTTACAGACATGCGTCTGCTTTTATCTGCTTGTCTACATGAAGTGAGTCTTATATTGAGAAGACGCCAAATTAGATCATACTGTAGATACTTAAGGGATTCATGCAACAGCTGGCGGTTTTTTGGATGTTTCCCTCCAACGATTGTGGTTCACGAAGGTTCGAGAAAGAAGTATAATACTGAATTTGTTTATTTCTGTCTTGCATTTTTCTCCCATAAACCGATTTGTCGCTCAAAAACACACAAGGACCAAGCGCTTTATTTCCGGAGCGTTTACTTTCAGCAGAAGGTGCGCGTCTGGCTCGGAGAGGCCTGTCACGAGTTCAAAGTGGTTCACATGAGAGCGTCGAAAGGTGCTAGAATGTTTAAGCGACAGCCGTGTGCTAAGACGCCTCTTTATGCTTAAGCTGGAATCAAAGCGGAGGAGACGAGAGCTCACTTCTCCTGTGAGGAGCTTTTTGTCTCCAGACAGACTCACGGCTCAAGTGTGCCGGTTCTCTCGCTGCCTGACATAGACGAGATGAAACCACCAGTGTCTCGGCGTGACATATATTTATATATCTAACATACAGTGTTTGGCAAGTTACTCTGAAAAAGTAATGAATTACTAGTTACTAATTACATATTCATGGTATAATTAGATTACTGTTTAAATAACTCTCCCAGCTTTACGTGCTATATCCTTCATCAACCCCGTTCAGTTAAGCCATTCCTGGATAGACATGAAATGGCTTATTTAATTCATTCAAATACATAATAACTACATAAATTATTCTTATTAACATATGTAAAACTGGGTATACGAATGTGAGAGAGATGCATTAAAGCTTACATTTTAAAGTTAGAATTTTGATGTCATTTCCACTATTGAATATATTACACAGTATTTAGTTCAATTGCATCCAAAGTAACTGTAATTAAACTACAAGAGTAATCCCTTACTTTAGTTTTTAAAGGGAAAAGTAAATAAATTACAGTAACTAATTACTTGGTGTAACTAGTTACACCCAACAATGCTAACATGCTACTTTGTGTTGAGTAAATAAAGAGCGAAAACTTGGTATTCCATCATCAAGTTTAGTTTTCCATTATTCCGATTTGATTTTCTTACAGTTCTGCAATACTGACTTATTATTATTATTATTCTTTGTTATTATTATTATATATACTGGTAGTAACATTGACATTGTGGCTTTGTATTCTAAAATAAGGCGTTTGGTATAATTTTCCTGTTTTTGTGATTTCTATATTAATATTATTGTTCTTTATTGTCCGTGTGTTTTATTCAAACAAAACAAACAAATCTATGAAAGCACTATAGGAAAGCACTTGCATTAAAAAACCGCATTTATCAGTGTTTAGAAATGACTTAAGACAGAGTCGCAAATATGATTTATAATGTATGTTTTACTATCATAGTGACTCACACTTGTAATGTCTATATTATATTACTCATCGAAATGTTTACTGCAAACTGAGAGGGTTTTTTTCTGCGTTCGTGCACTGTTTGCATAGATATAAACAAGACTCATCCGATTATGGGGACACAGATTTTTTTTCATTTATAGGTTTTTCCAATCTGTTTGAAGACTTTACTTTTTATGTCCTCCTGAAGGTGAGACGCGGCTGGTTTTACCGATGGTGTAAAATGTATTCACCCATAAAGAACTTTAATGTTTCATGTCATTTGTCAGCGGGTTTTCCTCTGCACTGGTGCATCTTATCACCAGCACATCTATTCTCTTCTCTTCACATAAACTCTAATCCGTCTCTCAGCTCACAGGCCTGTCGCTTTATAGCTCGGCTTTGAGTTATTCGTCCTGTCTCTGGTCTTTGTGCTTCGGTCTTTTGTTGTACGCCTATCTCTTCGGTGTGCTGGTAAATCTGGCCGGTTCATGTAAGGCCTTCTTCATCAACAGCTGAGCTTCAGACGCCTTTACATAGAAAAGTGGATTGAGAAATAACACCCACTCACAGTGAACAATCCTCTCTCTTTCTCTTCTCTGTTGTCCTTCCAGCTACACTCTCAGAGTCGTTGGCAACGGGATTAAAGCTCAGGCGGAAAACCCGGAAGTGAAAGTGAAGGAGGTGGATCCGGTGATCAGTCAAGTCATCGATAAACTCAAGCACATCAATCAAGTAAGAAATCAAACGGTGACTCTAGATTCACAGTCAAGGCCATTGCACATCGAGTCTGAAATTTTCATAGGTTAAGAAAATAAATACGACCAATCACATTTACACACTGCCTCCCATATTATCATCCGTCATAAAAAATAGATAAATAAAATATATGAACATAACATATTTATCATTTAAAATAGAATAAGAGGTGTTTATTAGATTTCTTTTTTTTTGCTTTTACACCATGATTTGTCAAGTATCCTGATATATTTTGCTCTTTATTCAATTTTCGTCCCGACATTGTTGTGTGGCGGTCAATCGCAGTCAGTGGTGTTGGTGTGAAGTTTCTAGGTGAAGTTTGTGAATGCAAAACAATAGAATCTTTCATGATGCTGTCGCCTGTTTACCAGCACATAAATCAGTTTGTTGTCACGGCGTGAAGCCTCTTAAATGATCATATAATTAGCCTGAAACACAGTGTGTTATCTTCAGTTTTTTGTGATATCATTAGAACTTTGAAGTTATTGTGTAAGTTGAGCAGAAATGTTGAACGTTTCAGCACAGACTTCAGGAGAAAATGTAAGCTGAGCTCCACAGGTCGTGACGTTCATTGAACGATTTGTTTATGTGATTATAATGGTGTTAGCAGTCTCGCTTTGGAACCGGGTAAAAGCTCAAAACGCTGACTCACACTTTAATGCGTTTGTTTGATTAATACAATTGAAGGAAATTAGTTTATCCTTCTTTTCAAATCCCACCGTTGTTCCAAAAACACGTCACAGCGGAACACTTAGAGACCAAAAATCAATGAATACATATTTAAAAATCCATTTTCAGCCTTAACATGTTCACATTTCTGCTGAAGCTGTTCAATCCTCTGGCAAAATCAATGATGTTTTACCGTTTCGAAGCGGCGTCCCGACGGCCTGATGGTCCTGCAGCGACAGCTTTAATAGATGGTGTTCTCCTTACTGTTGAAAAAGAGCAAATCCATTTAGAAACGGTCTGACATGTTCTGGTGTTTTTTACAGGGGAAGTCTCATAATGGCTTATAGTCGTGTTGAACAACATTTCATTGGCAATTCATTTATGCTAATCGGAGGCTAATCTCATTTGGATGCTTTGGTATGGTCTGTGTGGACCTCAATCTGTTCTTCTAATGATCATTGGTTTTGTGAGATTTACATCATATGATTTTGTGCAAAATCGCCACCTGGTAGGAATGTAAGGATTCACGTGAGCCAGTTGAAAATCGATTATAATATATGACGATTTAAGCCGGTGGAGATGTTATTTGAATCGCAACACATGATTTGAACAGCAGGGGGCGACAGGTGTTCACTAGAAACTTGGAAAACGTGGATCTGCTGATATCTCTTTCATGTAAAAAATCCAATAAAAGCAGTTTGTTTATATATTAGAGACTTGTTTATTATTCATTTATTATTTGATTTGGAATTTGTTTCAAAATTGCAGTTATTTGGCCTGAAAGATGTTTTTATTTCACAAAGATAGGTGCAGCATTTGAGAAATAACAAAAGGGCAGTTGTTCATTTCTAACTTGTCTCAACACCTATATGGTGAATCGCATCGAGAGCTGAGTGAAACATCTCTACCCCTTGGTACTTTTTCTCACAAGATCAGATTTGTTAAACAGGGACTGATAAAGGCGTTTTTAACATCGAAACAATTACACAGTTGAGGAGAACATGTCTCTTCTCTTGCACGACACGGCTATAGGTTTATTTCTTCACTTTTTCCTTGTTATATGCCTGATTGAAATATCTTGGGAGGAAAAGAGGAGCAGGTTTCTATATGAGTCTGAATCATCGGTCGCTCGTGTCCTCTCTGATAACACCACACCGTGTTCTCTGTAATGATGCCACTAACTGGAACACGTAGAGGACATTTGCTGGGAATTTTAGCGTGAAGTCACCGGTCCTCAGAGAAATCTTGCCGTGGAACTCCAGGCACATGATGTCCGAAGAGCAATCTGAGGATTGATGAATGATGAACTTGAGAAAACACCGTCTGCTTTTGAAATAGATGAAACTTTCAATGAGGTTATATGAGATGATGGGCCGATGGAACGTTTCCAGCGAGTGTTGATAGAAACGACATCAGTGGTGATTTGGAAACTGACAGACTCGTACTGGAATGTGTACACTGTAAAAAAGTAGCTGTAATTTTAACACATTCAAGGAAAGTGTTACCAATTTTTCTGTATTTTTTTACAGATTTTCCACGTAATATATAAATAAATAATAATAATAAACACAATTTTACACTTTTTTACAGATTTTTATACAATTTTTTGAAAAAGGTCATAAACTGTAAAATATATATTTTTTGAAAATGTACGTTAAACTGTAAAACGTTATTTTACAGTTTATTCCTGGCGCCAGCTGGCACAATATTTCCTTTCTTTTAAGAATATTTATTTATATATTTTTTTTAAATACAGTCAAAAACTATAAAACTACAGAATAATACTACACATTTACAAGAAAAAAGGGGAAAACTGTTTAAAATATATCTTTATATCCTATAATTTTACAGGAGAAAAAATATTTTACGGTACAGTGATTTTCCAGTTTACAGAAATGAATCGTTTTTTTTGAAGATTTTTTTTAACTTTGTATGTTTTCGAAAAAACAATCAAACATTAATTTACAGAAACGAAATGAGTAAAATAAATGTTTAGACAAAATGTCTGAAATGCAAGAGAACATGTATTCATAACACAACCCAAAATATAAACATTTATGGACATTTTCCTATAACATCACGTTAGAATGGTGTTTCACTTGCTAGACAAGATGTTTTATCAGACGGGAATACAGCACGTTGATTACCAATTAACTTCCAATAAAGTTACATTATTTACCACGTTTAAAGGAGGAATGCAATAAAGCATCTTACCATTTTAATAGTCAAAAAGTCCCTTTCACCTTTTTCCTGCGCTCTCGTTCTCTGTCCTCCTGACACACACGCTTGCTTACAGCGAAAAGAATGACAAGTTCCAAAAGTCTGCGCTGTGCTTACTATATATATCATTTTTTCGGGGTCACCCCTAATGGTGATACCATGGTATTATTTGAAGTACTTTGTACTTGAGTATAAATATCAGTTATAGAATTAAGAAACAAGACACAATGGGTGTCAATATTCCAGGCTGAATATTACCCATGATGCTTAGCGTTTCAAAGCCTCCGGCAGATCGCATCCCTGCGGCTTTGCTTTGCCCAGAGCATCTCATTAAAGACAGCGTCTCATTGTGCAAAAGAAGAGGATTGTCTCTTTTTAACTCTTAATTCACGTCTTCTCTGTTGAAGATCTCCTCTTTAATGTAAACTTGACTGTCGCTCGTTTTTCCACCCCTCTTACCCCAGTTTTAATCTTGACATCTTTTAAAAGATGCTGTTTGAAGTCAACACGCAGTGTCACTCCCATCCCGTTATATTACCGTGATGCAACACAGAGCGGGACTTTTATTTTATTGAGCATGGAAACTGGAAATCATATTTGAGATCCAGAACTGAACGGTGGATTCAGATTTAGCCTCCTGAGGGTCCACACAGCAGTTTTAATGCTCTATTTTCTCTCTCGCTATTATGTTTGGAGGGGGAAATTAGGACGGGGGGCTTTTATCATTGCAATTTCGTGGGCTGATGAATGTGTTTTAAAAAAGTAAATAAGTCCGTTTTGATTTGAAATTTACTGGGGCGCATTAGAAAACCTTTCATAAAGTGATTTCCTAAAGTGTGGAAACAATTTGAAGAAAACAGCAATTTCCTGAAAGGTAACAATTGTCACCGTTTCATTCAGTGCCACTAGAGCCTTTTACCAAAAAGCACTTATTTTTTTTCAGCAAATCACCATTCAGGTCATATTCTCACTTCTTATTTTTGCCAGTTTCTTTGTGTCTCGGTTTCTTTCTCTCAAGTTTCTTTCTCCGTCCATATGGGTCTTCAGAGGGTTTAAACACGTCAAGCGTGATCTTCATGTTTCTGTGGTGTTGTACTGCAGGAGTTCCCAGCAGGCCGAGCGGCGGCTGAGGTTGTCTCTGTTGACCTCTGTGCTGGCACTGACGTCTAATTCACACCATCTGTGATCTGTCTTTTACTCGATGCCCATTACGAGGATGAAAAGATGAGTATTCACACGCCGTATGTGTGTTTGTCACTTTGGGAGATCAGACAGTGATGTGTAGCATATGCATTTATTTGACACATTATGTCATGATGGGAAATTCATCATGTGTTATACTATAAATGAAAAAAAACAAGTTTTAAAAATGTGATAAAAAGAGGTTTTATTCAGAGATGCTCTTTAAAACCGAATGTAAGAAGTTCATGTCTATTTCGAGCACCCATTGGTTTTCTTCGCTCTGTAGCCCGTTCACCAAATCGTAATTTTGAAGTGAAAATTTCCATCGTCTCCGTGTGATTTTTCCCCACAATAACAGGATCATTTATTATTTCGTACATGTATCACAGTTTGTTCTGTGAACTGAAGACGAGTTGGAGAAAGTTCAAGCCGTCAGGACACTCGCACAAGTGGACGGTCTGATAACGCTTCTCATTTATATGTAAATGAAAATGTGACCCAATCAATTTCTCTCATTTGAATGAAGACTCTTGGCCCTGTGAGGAAGCATCGATTTAACTCCAGACCTGGACAAAGCCACCTCATGACAAGTTCAGTTCGGTCCTGCTGCTTTTTCAACACAAGGCGACCGAGATCTGTTTTACAGTATAATATGACATCGTTCACTTAATCAAATATTTAATTCCACATGATCGGAAATTATTTTAGGAATAACTGAATACTCTCAACTTTATTTATAAAGCCCCTTTTACAATTTTCATTATTACAAAACAGCTGTGCATCCAACGTATTGACTATAGACGGTTTCATCTCAACAACATAAACAAACGTTACTGCGCATGCAGACTCGCTGGAGGGACTATGTCTCCCGGCTGGCCTGGGAACGCCTCGGTGTCCCCCCGGAAGAGCTGGAGGAAGTGTCTAGGGAGAGGGAAGTCTGGGCATCCCTGCGAACGAACGAACGAACGAACTACAGGACCCATTCAACAAACTGTTTATTTATTAACAACAAAATGCAACTAATTGTTTATTTAATAAACTAATTATAAACTAATACATATTAATATTAACCTAATTTAGATTATATTTAAATAGTTAACTGTGCGCGGGTCTGATATTTTTACGTACAGTTAATTGTAATGCTCAGTTTGGTGTGATGGTTTACATACGAATGATTAACAATATTTTGGTTTCATAATTTGGAGACTCTTTGTACTTTATTTGATGGTTTCTATAAACGGTCAATTGTTCAGCCGATGAAGTATCTTACGCCATTTTTCTCAATTGTGCTGAGTTTTCTTACATCTACCCATTTGCCCTAAACATGGCATTGCAGAAAAACAGGTGGTCATGAAGCCCATCATTTACAAATTGAGGGACCAAATGAATCAATTCTGCCCATAAATTAGTAAATCATGTGAATGATTTATTAAATTTACTGAACAAACTTGTAAATCGTGTGCATAGTTTACTTTCCCCTTCCATGTCATGTGTCGCGCTCTGACACATTTGCTTTATTCTGCTTTGGTGTTTTGTTTCTGTTATTAATATTGGTAGCATGGATGGTTCCTGCATGTTTAACCTTGGATAACACCTGGAAAAAGACATCCATTGTATTACGGGATTGTATGTGTAGAACAGTTTGTTTTTTTGTGAGTGTTATGGGGAACACAACAGTGTCGGTCTTTCCATTATTACACGCCGTTTCAAATCAAGCCGTCGGTTGGTAAGCTTTCTTCCTCCAGTGTTTCTGCATTGAAATACTGAGCATTGAAACACTCGTTCCCATAGATTGAATTATTTACTATTCATTGACTTTACTGCCTGCTGTTTGCTGGTGAATTATTGATACCTGCCCATTTCAGGTTCAAGGCATTAGATGGTGAAAACATGCCCCCTCCCCGCCACACTGACACCACACGCAAATCCATACAAATCTTCATTTGCGGTGCGTCTGAAATGCATGAACGCACATAGAGAAAGGCTATTAAGATGTCAGAGCGTTTCAGGCCTGAAGCCAAAACAGCGCTGGGTTGTCTGCGTCTGTCATGCAGTGTGCTTGTTAGTGGAGCACTTCCTAGGGCTCGTTCTCAAAGTTCACTTAAGGGCTTTAAATCCTGCGAGAGATACTCACCATTGATGGCTGGTACAAGGTCAATCCCAATCACATTGATTGAATTTATTTTCCAGCTCAGTCCCACATCGTCACTGTTTGATCCGTGTGTGGTCTCCATGGAGACGGCGATACCAATTCATGCACCTGAGACCACAGCAGGGTTTGACTTTTTATCAAAAACATGTTTTTACGAGCTTAAAAAAATGCCAATTTGTACTGTATACTGTACAAGGAAACATAACACTACACTCGACTACCCTACATCTCTTATATTCTATAACGTAGTATGCTATACCATAAAGAAAACATACCATAACATTCCATATAATTCCGTCCCATAACATTCCGTAAATAACATATCATTCCATAACATACCATTCTATAACATAACACATAACATCCTACATAATGTAGCACTATACAATAGGACACTGCAGTACCCTAAACAGTTTTAAAGAGTATAGTATGAGCCATATGTAGTATTGTTTGTTAATGGTTATATTAACAGTGCACATTTTTGTTGTACGGATGTGTGTCTTTGATCTTTTAGAGAAAGTCTGACAGTATAAGTGATGTCATGAGACTGTATAAACCCTGGACTGATAGAGACAGATAGACATAGAGTCAGAGAGAGAAGAATGCTGAAGCTACAGTACTATAGTACACGACACAGGTCGGCTTCCGCAGGTGTGAACAATCTTTCACTGGATCTTCACTCCTGTTCATTTATTCTGGATAAGTTTGATTGAGTTTCATCAAGTGAGCACCGGTGTGCCAGAGATGCTGACCTGGCAACGGCTGCAAGATGGCAGATGCAGGATTCTGATTGGCAGCTGGGCCATTCCACCGTCGTCCCCGGTGACAGAACATTGGCTTCGGTTTGAGAGAGCGCCGTCCAAAATCATTTTAGTGAAGCAGAGATAACTTGGTCTGTACGGACTTCAATTGGCTTGTACAGCTGAAGTGATGATGGATACAGATGTGCAGAGAGAGAGAGGGGTACTGCCGTGTATATATTTGGATATCATGGTACAGTGATGTTTCTTTAGTGAAGTCTAGTTCAGTATTTAAATAAACATGAATTCATCTGTATATTAGTGCACTATAAAAGAGCATGTTCTTGTAGTTTGGTCTCCCACACATGATAATGAAAACTCTCGTGATTTAAAGTTGATGGCCTGAATTTCTACTAGTTGACGTGGTGATGTTGACAGGGGTGATGTGCTGATGGTGTTTGTACACACAGAGGACACAGCGATTCTCAGTATGACCTTTACTCTATTGATAACTCTGTAACTGTGTGTCCCGTGAGGGTAAATATGGGCCAGACAGCTGTCTTCAGTCCATCAGCGCTCCACGACCTTGTGTTCAGGACACAAGAGATGGACCATCTGGAGTCCAGTACATCTATTAACAATGAGACGTGAGCGCTGTCTCCTGCACATCACAATTTACTGGATTATTATTACGCATGCGGAAATCAACAAAAGTACAAAGACTTCCTCTTTAAGCTTCGATTTTGGTGGCATTGTGTCAGATTTCACTTTTGAGGAGTGTTTAATTAGGAAGTTTTTGATTTGGCTAGATTGAGTGAGTTTATTTTCAACTGATGCACTGAAAAATAAATTTGTTAAGAACACTGACATTTTCTGTAAAATGGAAAAACTGAAATATTAAGTTATGTATTTTTTTACTGTAAAATTATAGGATCGGCAGTAAGGATGTATAATAAATCGTTTAACCCATTTGGGATTTTTTTTTGTGTTTTTCTGTAAATTGACTGTAAGAAAACCTGTTTCCCCAGTTTTATTTGTAAATTTGCAGTCTTTTTTTATAATTTATAGTTTTTTGTGCGTATTTCAAAATTAAACTGTATAAAATATTCTTGTTAAAAAAGCAGACATTTTCTGGCAGCTGGGGTGAAAATAGGAAACGTATTTCCTTGTGAAATAGGAAACATTCCAGGATAGCCAATATTGTGAAAATTTGCAACCGAGACCGATAATTCGCCAGTATATTGATTCATCTTTAATATTTACATGTCTTTCTTTGGCATCCATGTGACACGTGTGCATTAATCCACGTCAGCAGTTTTATGGCAATGCAGGTCTACATCAAGTCACTCTTGACAGCTATAAAATAAATTCAGATTTTTTCTTCAGTTTGAGTTTGGCTGTAACTTCTAATCTGGTAACATTTATGTAGTTTAAAGAAAACCTGAAATCAATAAGAGGAACGGGAGAAGAAACATCAGGTTTGAAATGTCTCCGTGTTGTTCTTTGAAAGCTTGAATTGTCGAGCAGTTTTTGTGTATTTTTAAAGCACTCACACTTTAACAAGCTGTTTAGAGACAATCAGCTTTTGTATTTTAGGGTTCCACGTTGAAATCACTTCACTTTTTGAACACTTCTGCTTAATATAATTGCAGATCTGTGTACAACTGAAGGTCAGGTTTGTTGAATCGTCCTGATGAGCTTTTGTTTATTTAGATTTTCATTCTGAGCTTCAGCAGGCTCTAATGTGCACTTTGTTTCACAATCAGGATTCAAATAAAACAAATCTTTCCTGTCATTTGAAACAATGAAGTGACAGAGCATTCATTTCTTCTTCATGCAAACGAGCGATTCCGTCTTTACTGACCGTGACAAGCATCGGGATGTTTTGCAGATGGCTTTGTCCGTGTTTTTATGATGTCACACTCTGTAGCTCCGCCCCCACCCCTCACATCTGTATCTCTTATACTGAAAATGAATCAAGATTTATAAACCACCTGATTATTTCATTTTAAACATTGTCCAGCGGGTGTAATCCAGCGTCTGTAAGAAATTGATGACACACTTTGATTCTCTCATCATGAGCTTTGTTTTTCAACATTTACATGCAAAAGCAGTTTATTTGTCTAAAAAAAAATAATAGTAATGCAGTGTTTAGAAAACATTCAAGATTTCAGAGCTGATGCCTGCGTTCCTCTTGTTAGTGAAGGAGTCTTAAAGACATCTGCACATCTGAAACCATTTATTTGTTTACGGGCACGCTTTTATGGTGTTTACCTCTTCACTTGCCATTTCGATTTAGCAAAGCCATTTTCCACAAATCATAAATATTTAATGAGGCATTTACAGTAGCAGAGAAAGCTCATCAACTGTGACATTAATCTGATTTTTTAATCAGTCTGCGCTCGTATCCTGTCAAATCTTGTTTCTTTACATGCTTTTGTGTAAAATATCAAGAGATGAACTTCTTTATAGTTTATATGTTTCATCTATATGATCGAGCTACTGCAGGAATGATGTTAGTATTTCAACAAGGCGGTAAAGTTTGACCATAAATTTCATGAAATTTTGTGTCTAGTTTTATTGTATTATGTTGCAATTAATGTAACATTTATTGTAGTATTTATATTCCATTCTATTCTAACATAAGAATATGAGTATTATATTATTATATATATATATATTTTTTTTTAATCAATTTTCGTATTATTATTTTTTTTTATATTTTACTTAAATTTGTTATACTGATATTATTATTTTTATTATTATTGTTTTTTGTGTTGTGAATCATTATTTCTGTTTATATTTTCTTTTCTATATAATCTTATATTATCTATTCTGTTCTGTTCTTTTTACAATTTCTATGCAAATTTATATTACATTTATACTAGTGGTGGGCATAGATTAATTTTTTTAATCTAGATTAATCTAGATTAAAATGGCTCATTTGAATTCTGCCGAAGGCATTCAGAATATGTGTGCTACCCAAATAATGACTAAAAGTAAGTCTTTGAGAACGGGTTTCTCAAGCCAGGTGGCGCATTAGATCAGGGGCTCATCTTCTGTTTCCAAAATGCATCACAAACTGCTTGAGAAAGCTGTTCTACTATGATAATTGGTGATGAAAATTAGTTATGTTCCATAAGATGTACTTGTGTTTACTTCCGCATTAGCTACGGGATGCTTTGCGTTTAGGTGGTACTTCAGACTGGAAGAGCTCCTACAGTACATTTACATTTAGACATTTAGCAGATGCCTTTATCCAAAGCAACTTACAAAGAGTGAGGGAGCAACAAGCGATATGTCATACAGGAGCCATAATACATTAGATCTCAATACAAAGTTACTGGTTTCAATTAAAGCTAGACCACTACCTGTTGAGAGAAAGTTTTTTTTTTTTTAAAACCAATTCCGCATTGCACAAGGTGCAAACAACCGTATCTTGTCGATGTTTCCATTGGGAAGCGTCTTAAAAATGAATATTCCCTGAAGCAAACCCGGCGGCTTCATAGCTGCATCCATGTTAGCACGTCACGTTTGATGCGGTAATTTCACAGTAACGTTATGTTGTGTTCAGACCAAACGCGAATGGCGTGTCAAGAGCGAGTGATTTATATGTTAATGCCAATAGGCAATAGACCTACTTGCTGCGCGCATCGCGCGAATAAAGCCCTGGTTATGAGATGATGAGGCGGCTTGCCGGCTTCTGCTTCCGCGAATCACGCGAGTTAAAAAATCTCGTTCTCGCCCCGTACAGTGCAGTTAAACTGGTGTACATCCGCGCTAAAATATCAAGGTGAAAGTCATCATAGCTTGCGTAATATAGACCCAGCTCCCAACCCAGCTTTGAGAATAGATTAACGGCGACAATTTTTTTATCGCGCGATAAGAGTCACACTGCGTTAACGGCGTTAACGGCGTTAACGGCCCACCACTAATTTATACATATACATTCATATTAGATTTGATATTATATAAAAGAATTGTATATTCTTTTATATACATTATGTTTTATATTATAGTATAGTTTAGTTAAAGTTACTTTAGCATTAGTATAAATCCAGGTATCAACCACATGTTTCCTGACCCCACACGTGGTGGAGGTGATGTTAGTGGAATGTGTTTTTGGACCCATCTCAACAAAACCTACAAATAATTTACCCCCCGACACATGCTGTATTCATTCGCTTGTTTCTGGTTTCCTTTGTGAGTTCCTTACACAGCTGCTTAATTCATTCACAGACCTCCACAAAACAGCCCAAAAAATGAAGCTCTGGATCCCAGTGATGCGCCCAGCGTCCCACAGCAGCCATCACTTACACGCTCTGTCAGCCCTGTTACCCAACACGCCGGTGGCCTCCGTTTGCATCGGCAGGGTGTTGAGAGGTCACGCCTGCCGTCCCTCGAGCTCATTCTACTTCCTCTACAAATCATCCTAATCCTGTAGGCTTCCAGTACGGCTGGTCCGCGTCCCGGAGGAGCTGCTAGATAAGCAGCCGGGAGGCCCGGGCTTTGACGTTGTTAATTACACAAGAGAAAGCGCAGAGATCTCACGAGATACAAGGAAAGAAACGCGGTTTAAAATGCAATCTCTCCAGCTGTTGTTGGCTGTCAAAGGTGCGGCCGGACATGACAGCCAGTGGCCCTCTGAGACCTGGAGAGATTTAGAAGGTACGTGACTGTTTTTCACCACCAGAACGGCCTCATTTGCTCGGGTTGGTGCTTATATAAAGGCCATCTCTGTTGGTGGCTAATGTTACCTGTCTCCTTGCTTGCGCCTTGCAGTTTGGTGCATTATGGGATACGCAGCACAGAAATGCTCATGTAGATGAGCAAAGGCACGATTTTGTTGCGTATACATTATTTAAACATTTCTTTTCATGCGAATGTCTCAAGAGATGGCAGGGTTGACTCAAAACCATCTTTCCGGAACACCCAACCGCTCGTGTCCACGTCCTCCACACACACCTCGGGGGAGTTGTAATTGGCCGGTTGCGTTGCAGTAAAACCTCCCGGTTCATTCGGGGCTGGAACTTTCCCACGTGAGCTCGGCAAAGCTCTCGTCCTCTTCGGCTTAGCTAATGGGGTTATTGATCATTTTGACACAGGCAACATTTCTATAAGCCACGTGAAAGCGCGGCTCAAAGTGTAGCACATCACCGGCAAAATGCATTTAGATTACTTCATTGCAGCCGTGAGCGGCCGGTGCCCGCCGAAGATAGCATTCTCCAAGCGCCCATCAGCTCTGGCCTTTAAAGGACGCTTTTTTAAATATTTGACACAAAACTCTTTGACTTTTTTTGCAACGCGCCGCCGCCAGCGTGATCTGGCTTCAGGGGCAGAAAAATCCAATCGGCCCGTCGGACGAGGTGCACGGACGACAAATTCAAGCTCTCAGAGAAAAATGAAGCAATATGTATGTCATCTCTATATCGGCTTTGAGGTTATGGAGAGCCGTCCTCACAAAAAACGCCAAGCTGGTAGCGTAGAGATGTGTATTGTGTGTTTTTTTCATTAAGTAATCCGTAAACACGATTAAAAGTTGAAGCTTATTGAAATGTCATAACTCTGTGACGTAGTTGTGCAGACTGGAAATACAAATCCAAATGATTTGTTGGACGTTGGATGATCGAAGGAATAATTCCGATGTGTTGTTTTCGTCATTTGGAGTTG
This sequence comes from Triplophysa bombifrons, assembly GCA_029783895.1. Taxonomy (NCBI): domain Eukaryota; kingdom Metazoa; phylum Chordata; class Actinopteri; order Cypriniformes; family Nemacheilidae; genus Triplophysa; species Triplophysa bombifrons. Next base: position 29,918,837 of record CM056452.1, on the reverse strand, counting down.
TTTGTATCATGCACGCTACGCACTTGTGTTCTGAAATAGTTTGCAGCGTGAACAAAGTTTTCCAGATCAAGTTCTCATGAGCTTTGTGTCGGGTGTAAGCGGCTTTATGTGGACTCGACGATGTGCACACGCGGAAGACAAATGCCCGCTTCTTTCCATCAGCGTTCCATCTTCACGATCAGTTTGTTGTAGATCAGTGCGTCAAGACTGTGGATTACTTGCGTGTTTATGCATGCATCGTTACTATAGTAACAAGTGTAGATGCGCCAACTGATGATCTGCAACAGTGTGGACGGTCCGTCCATCCTTAAGACCGGATTTGGAAAACAAATGAGAATGGTGTGTAGTTTGAGGATTAGCTGGATTGCGGTGCCAAGACAGAGAGATTCTGCCAAATTCTTAGTCGAGATGTTTTACAAAACTGAAGAAAGTCAACGTGAAACAGAATTAAATCTCAATTCATATTCCTGCACTTTGTTTGAAAGTAAATATTGAAGTATGATGTATATACACAAATATATTGTGTTTCTAATCTAACACGGAGAGAATTGAACTTTCATAGTATTGAAGATCCGAGGGAGTTCAACTTAGTCTCCTAAAATTGCTGAATGAGAGAGTTGTAGTGTGACCCATGAACTTGTGTAAATCGCCGAGGTCAGATCATCTGGATTTCAGTAAATCATTGACATCTCTTCTCAAACTCTCATGACAGACATTTGTCAGATGTTTGACTTTTTTTTCAGGAGAATTATCTGAGACACACATGAGACTTGAGGGTAATTCCGCTAAAAGATATACCTTACCACGAAATTTTTTACTTTTTACAGCGGTTTTTACTCTGGTAACAGCACAGATTTGAACATTTGGGGGTTGAAATACTCATGTGAGATCTCTCTTCACATTTGTAAATCATTAGTCTTATTTTTAGTTCATGATTTTTCATAGTCAGGTAAGAGCCATTTTCAGGATTGTCACATCCATAACGCTACACGTTCCTCATGAATAGACACATGAAAATGAATATAAAGTCACTATTTGATGTTCTATAAAGATGCATCACTTCTCCATTCATTGGGTATTATTGCTTCAAGATTGTGCATTTTATTTTACAGAAATCCTACAGTTTAACATCTCCCGAATAACTTTTCTTTTTTTGTCACATCCATAACACATGTTTAATTACCTTTTTTAAATAAAATAAAAAAAATGAGACTGATATTTTTTGATATTTATACTCTATCAACGAGGGTTCAGTAAAATATAAACATATGGTTCAATATAATCGGGACAAATTCATTCTATGAGCATTTTTATGTCACATCCATAACGAAAAATGTCACGTCCATAATGCTGGAATTGCCCAAGAGCAAAAGTCTTCGTTGAATCTCTATGGAGATAATATAAGAGTTTGTTTGTCATGGGAAGATTTGCCAGATTTTTGGCTCTTTTTTCAACCCCTACCATCCAATTATCTGTTTGACTTTAAAATATGTGAGATCATGAAACTTAAAATGGTTACGATTGCTGTTTAATGTTCCTAATCCAACTCGACACCTGAAGCGTTATTTTAGAGTGAAAAAAATCAATCCACCTGCGTTCGTTGGTTCGGTCGGGCCGTCGGAATCATAATTAAACTTGCATTTCATTTATAGAAGCGGGTCTAACAGTCTTGTCAAACCGTACGATCTATATCAGCGTGTCGGAGCCAAACGTTCTCCCGACGCCACTCGACACAACCAACCTCAAATAAAACGCTGTTTGTTTGGTGCCGATGGGAGGCATTGAGAGATTAGCTCTTTGATTGACGTCTGCTTGCTCAGAACGTTCTCTCGTGATGTCGGATTACAGAAAGAAAGATTTATCGTTTCCCCCCATCGGTGGTCCTCTTAGTTCAATTAAAAGTCCAGTTCAAGATTAGAACGTTATAACTAATATCTTATTCGACTTTTTCGAACTTGAATTTGAAAATTTTTTGTTACGAGATGTGTTAACAGCAGAAATGATCTCAGAAGTAACTAGAGATCTGTTTTTATTGTGCACACACAGAGATTTAGTTGGTTTGGTTGAAGGGTTAACACACGTGCTGTCGATGTTCACGGATGTTAATCGTGGCAATCTTATCCGGATGTGTTATTGCAGCACAAAACAACAGTCTCTCCGGCGGACGTGTTTGGAGGTCCGCTCGGCTGCCGTGGTCTCTGTGAGTGACAGTCAATTGTGGCTTGTCATCGTCCTCGGGTTTGTTTTTCCAGTTTCAGAAAGCATCTTGTGTCGCGGTCTGCCATCAGACGGCTAATTGTAGCTTGCTAGCGTTGACACTGAAACAGACACATGGACGCGGACCGCCACACAATTTATAATAGAATATTTCTGCACCTCAGCCTGTTTACAGCCTCCAGGGTCCGTGAGAGACTCTTCTTGAATTGAAGGATTAAAGTCTCACTTGTATTGAAGGGTTTATCCTCAGGACAGCATTGTTCAGATGTTTTCAAAGTGCTCGTTTTAAAACGAAGATTGTTGTTTTAAAATCTCATTATTTCTGTATGGATTGTCGGGTCAGCTTTAGCTTTCTAAATGAAGATGAACGGCTTTGTCTGATCCATCCGGACAGCGTCTCTGGAGAAGCATTAATTATGAATCAATGGATTATTTTTGTGCTTTAGAAAAGAGGCAGAGTACTCGATTAACTTCCATATTAAGCTGAAATATGAGTTTGGTTTCTTGCTCAAAATGTATCTAAGTTTTTCTAATTCATTTGCTATGGGTTCTTCTATACATTAAGATAGATTTATCTCTAATTTATATCCAAGACCATGCGGCAAGACGTCGATTTAAAAGACTGATTAATGATTTATATTAAACAAATTTATTTAACTATCATTGTCTTCGGTCAAGCAAATATTTTACATGCAAAGATAATGTAATGCACATACAAATGGCAAACAGTACTTTGTTTTACCATGTTTTAGGACATACATGGTGTTTTTAAAGTTCTACAGTGCATGAATGTAATCATGATGTGACATTATTAGGGCTGTCAGTAGATTAAAAAAAGTAATCGCTATTAATCGCACCCCTTCGTGTGATTAACTGCGATTAATCGCACACGTGTTGTGAAAATAAACATACACTTTTTATTTTGTTAAACATGTTTATTTAAGTGCTGTCAATCGATAAAAAAACGAACTAATAACACACTGCTTTTATGTTTTTAAATATACTCATTTTATGAATGATCCCAACTTTCTAATATTGTTGGCTTTGCTGCTTCATTAAATTCTGTTTGTCCTTTTTTTCTACTAATCAAACCCATTATAATAAGTGTGCCCTTCCTGTCCAACAGTTAGGAAATATACAGAAAATAAAAGTTCTCAAACACATGAAATACAGAATAATCCTCATTAAAGCTACGAAATCACATTGATTTTTTCTTTTCTTTTGTTCTTTGATGAACATTAGTGACAGGAGTCACAGCAGTACGTTTAAGAGCACGGCTTCTTTAATAAAGGAGGGGTCTAATAGAGCGTTCCCACCAAACGCGACTTGCACGAATAAATTGAGCTATTCGTTGAACATTTTGAGTTTACTCACTTCATTCACACATAAAAAATCACTTCACAACAGACTCAAATTTTCGTCATAGGAGGGGCTACTGCCAGACGGCTACAGTCTCATGTATATATATATATATATATTGCTCAAATTGAGTAAAGAGCGTTTTTTACAACTTACCAGATTGTCCGACCTCCTCACTTACTTTCTTCCAGGCAAGATCCTTTTTATTCCTGATTGATAAAAGTAAAATGTCTGGTACAGCTCCAGCTATCCACATACAGCAACAATGATTTTGCCCTCTCTTGTTGTTTCTTCCTCCACTCGCTACGTCATAATCACGTCACTACTAGAGCAAGCTCCTGATTGGTTAACGCGGCCAAAGTTCAGTGTTTTCAACTTGTTTCGCACGTCAAACACCCGATACACTCATTTGACACGAATCGCCCCGTAGGATGTCCTATCACGTCTTTGCATTGACTTAATATCTATATCACTCGCGCTTAACGCTTCATTCACATTTGTTGGGAACACACAGTAATGCGCTTCCTATTTTCACTCCTACAACAAGTTCAATATACTTGACAAAGTGTGCTTTCTGGCATAAGCTTGTGTGTTTTTGTTTTTCATTCAAGCTCAAAAGAGAAGTTAATACTGCTGCGCTGTCTGACAGAGATTCACTGATGCAGCCTTTAGCCCGTGTGTACATCAGACAGGACCGCTGTCCCGTTGTGTTGAGCTGCGTTCCACAGCCAGGAGCTGTCAATCTATTGACTAATTGTAAGTTTGTAAACATTCGGGATGCGTGCACATCTTGGTTTTGAAAAAACCCGGGAAGAGAGAGCCTTTTTATAGTTCAAAGGCCTTTATATCAATAAGAGCATGTTTATATAATGTAACAATGATGACAGAAAAAGTGGATGTTGCGTTAATGGCGTAATTTTTTTATAAAAAAGTGTTCATCTGACAAAATGAATTGCATGTGTTAATGCGTTGACAGCCCTAGATATTAGTCTTTTGTTCAGTCTGATATCATCACTTCACTATGGTACCGTCGTGTTCTTTACATCAGTATTCAACAGGCTGTTCACAGATCCTGAATACAAGCGTCTGTGTACATGTCATGACATCAAACTCATTTCTCTGAATCTCACTTAGCTAATTCTCTTACTGACCTTCATCCTCATCTCTATTAACTTGAGCGAATGATGAACATTAAATCTGCAGAGAAATACAGTCAAAATATTAAAATACGCTCAATATCAACTTTTCTTCAGCTCTTATACAATAAAAATCTTAATTTAGTCATACTTATTTTATTTACCCATCAATATTCCTGAACAAACTTTCAACTTTGAAAATGAGTTAACATTTAATCGTAGATAAAAATCATGTGGTATTCACTTTAATGGTGTTAATTTTGGCTATATTAGTAAACTTTACGATATACTAAAAGCAGTGTTTCCTCCAGGATTTTGTTCAACTGGGGCGCTTGAGGACATCACACGCTAATTGACATATTCATGAGTTTTGAATCAAGTATTATTAAATAGTACTACTAACATAAAGTATACTTACAAAGTAAACTTTGCCTAAGTACATTCAGGCTGTTTTTAGGATGAACTTCATGTGTCTTTATTCAGTTGTGTTGTTTGGTCAAGGCTGCGTCATCAAAGACCTTTTGAGTTCCACAAGAATATTTGTGTTTTTTTTTTTTTGTGAACTATTCCCGTCCATTTACTCTCAGGTGGTCACAGTGGTAATAAAACTTTCATTGTTCTCTGGACATGAGGGTATAAAGTGAAGTTTGGGTGAATGTCAAGACGTGTCCCGATCATCCTGAATTCGCTTCGTTTCATCTGATATTACGTTCTCGTATTCCACTTATTGCACTTCTGTTTGTGTAATCAGAAGGAAAATAAACCAGAAACTTAACAGTCAAATGTATTATCCTTAAGAGATTCTTTGAATAAATGAGGAATGTTGTGTATATATTTTTGTGCTTTTAATTTTGGAGTGATCATACGCCGCAGGCATGTTTTCATGAGATGACACTCAGTTCTCAGTATGATTTGATTTCATCGGATCAGTTTGATATTTTTACGTTTCGACACTGGACTGAATCTCTGCTTGACGACACAGCTGTGATTTCAGTTAAGGTCAGAGCGTACACTGTGAAGTTTACTCCTGAAAGAATCGTCTGAGGATCTTCAAGAAGCCGTTATTCACACACGAAACAGAACGCTTTTGTAGAAATATTACTCCAGAGATATCATTTCTCACATTCAGATCTTGCTTCTTATTCTCTTAAAGCTCTCAGTTTTTAAAGGTCTTACAAAGTCATTTCCAAGACGGATTAGCAATAAGTTGAACCACAAATATCACGGTTAAACTATGAGTATTGTGGTGAGACCAGTAAATCTGTGGTTAGTCTGGTTTTACGACACATGCTCTCTTGTATGGCTTATCCAGAGTTTGAGATGGATGGTGAAGGTGGGACACAAACCTCAGACAGTCATTTAGCACCATGAAGAAACATTAAGGCTTCGTGGAGGAGAACGTGGCCGTTCCACAGATAATAGACGATGTGCTTTTACCTCGGCGAGATAAAGGACTCCGGCACTCCAGGCTTTTGGTTACGGTCGGAAGGAAAGTGACAGGAGGGGACGTATACGCCACGGGCCTTACAGAGAATAATTTATACATTTGAAGCAGAATTGTGTATTATTTTTGTCTGCCTCAGGAGAGACATTGAAAACACTTGGTGTTTTTTTTAAAGTGAAGGACATGGAAGATGTGAATAGACTGTAGAGAGACATTTCTGCGAATGTGGAGATGAATAAAGGACGTGTTTTCAAATCATTCAAAAGTTTTTCTTCACGATCATTCAATCACGCATCCTTCTCTGTTCATTCCTCTAGTGTATTGCTTACTAAATTGTGTGCACTACATACTGTACACTAACAGTGTTGGCATTTGAGATTTAATTCCAATTATTTTCTTTTTTATTTCAATTTTTTATCAGAAACCTTTTACAGTCATCAAATATTGAGAACATAAGATGTTAAAAATCCTGGGGTTCTTACTGCTTTTGGTTTACTTGTCATTGACTTGTGCAATGCATTGTGGGATACAATTTCCAACCCAAGTTTGTGCCAATTCCCTTTTTTTTCATGTGGTGGCTATTCGTGTGAATTCATACAAATTCATTAGTATTTTCTCGTGCCAGTGAAGCCATTGATTTTTTGTTGATAATATTAAACCGTTTTGGCTGATTCACAAATTTACACAAATTACAAACCACTCACTGTTCAGTCTACATAGTGCATTCTGTGTAACACTTGTCCATTCTTCGGAGGTTTAGTTGTGGTGTGGGTGTCATGTGACCTCTAAACGTGCGACTCTCCATCACTCATACATCACGTCTGTACTAATCTATTAGAACGGCCACTTCATCTGCAAATATTGAACCTCTACTGTCGTTAATTACCAGCGACAATTGAAGCGGCCCGATGAGCTCCGACTGATAAATACAAACCACTTTCAATATCTGAGAGGACGTCTTGCATTTCAAGCAGACGGTTATACGTTCCCACCGAGGCAAAGGGATATTAATGTCAGTCGAATGCAAACGTGACCTTTGAGGAAGGGTAGTGCGTGCAGGTACACCTCAGGGGATTTTGTTGTATCGCTGATGTTGTTGTTTTCGTCATTGACAGAGATGTTGTTTGAATGCTAAAAATAATGGTAATTGCACACTCACTGTGTAAGCGTCAACAAATGATTAATTTAACAAAATGATACGCTATGATGTTTCCATAAAAAACCTTATGAATAAAAACAAACACCTGCTGGATTATTTTACGCAATATCAATAGAAAAAAACAGTTTGTTTATGTGATGATTAAAGTGAAGAGCTTTTTTTTATTCAGACACAAATGGAATGGAGTTTTATAGGCTCGACGTTCAACACCGTTTTTCTGTAGTTATGCAGTAGTAATTGCCAGTAACTTAATGTAGATTTATATTTATCTAATTTATAGTCAGTGTTGGGCAAGTTACTCTGAAAAAGTAACGAACTACTAGTTAGTAATTACATATTCAATAGTGAAATAAGATTACTGTACGAATTACTCTCTCCAAAAAAATTTAATTACTTTAAATACAAATTACTTTTTCTATTTCCTATATCAACCTTGATGGGTTAAGTGATTCAAAGGTAGACATGAAACGGCTCTTTTTATGCGTTCAAATAAAGCATATAAAACTACATAAAGTAGTTTTATTAACTGACCAAATTATTACAAATGTGAGAATTAAAACTTTGAATTTTGATGTCAATTTCACACACGTATATAACAGTACACAAAGTATTTAGATTAATTACATCAGAAGTAACTGTAATAAATTACAGGAAAGATAGAGTCATCCCTACTTTACTTTTTCATGGAAAAGTAATTAAATTACAATAACTAATTACATAGTAACTAGTTACACCCCAAACTGTTTATTGGCAACAGTTTCTTCAAAGATAAATGAACAAGTTTTTCTCTTTACAGGAAAATTACAGCCTCATGCAAAGCATTCTGGGAACCTGACATTCTCATCAACCTTCTTCTGTTTTTCTCTTCTTTTGGGCCCCTGTATGCTTTAATTGAGGCTTTTTATTTTTTTCTGTAAAGACTTGTTAATGTTTAATGTTCATTTATCTTTGAACAATCTATAGTAAGTTATTGGCAAACTGCTGACACTAACACTGCCATGTCTACAGATTTTTTTTTCAAACCACAATGCACTTCCAGTATTTTATTTTATCATACATAAATATATAAATATTTAGTAATTAAATGTCCTTTGATACCTTTATTCACGGATTATTACTTAAACCTTATTAAATAAACAACAAAACACATTTTCAGTGTTTTATTTTATTTTAGTTTTAAGCACCTTTTACAGTTTTTATCGAGATCAAAATGCTAGTTTTTAGAGATTTTGATGTACTTTCTAAACATTCTGGCTGTGTTTAAATTTGTTTTATACCTTATATAAAGTTTTCTGAATGTGTCCCAGCTGTTGCAGGGCCGGGCTATCCCTAAATTTGGCACTCTGGACCAGATTGAGACGGGAAGTGGAGATGGATACAGCGGAGACTGCGATGATGAAGATGGATGCTGGGGCTCAGGCAGTGGACCAAAAGACAGAAGAACAGTCACTTTATGTAAGTAAACACATGAGATGACATTTACACGGTCGACACAAAACACAATCACTTTCCTGTGTACTTTACTACTATATATACACTATTGGTATCCAGCGTTTGAAAATTGACATCTTTATTCAAGTATATTATTAATGAAAGCAAATATTGTCCAGATCACTTTTAGGCACTGCAGTACATTTACAGTTTACAGAATGTGTTATGATCAGAAGTTACGGTTCTATAAAGAGAGAATTCCCACATCTGAGGGTGACGTCCGATCGTACCGCCCTTGACGCTTGCGATTAAGAGCCGAATTAATGTCAAGCGTAGGGAAACATTTTCATGTCCGTCCTCCAAATGAATTATGCAATGAAGAATAATGACGTTATAAAAAGTGGAACAAATCAACGTGGCCATCTGGTAATTACTTCATCTTCAGTGCGGGATTGGATCTCTGACCCGTGCCCTGCTAAATCAACCTCAGGGGCTCGGAGCTTCCCGTGTGTTGGTCTGATTAATCGCTCTCCTCTTTTTGTCTGAAGAGGGGTGTTCCGGGTCACCTCAACGCGCCGTCCCATCTCTCTCTGGTTTCCCTTCCACCTGTCAATGCGCCGCACAGCGTCAAGCGCACCCCGCGCCCCGTTCATAATTCACAGGACGGCGTGACGTTTGCCTCGTTTATCACCGTCTCATCCCTCCGTATCACACACATCACGCCTGTACGGAGAGTCCCGTCTGTGTCAGTTTCAGTCAGCTTTTCCAATGATTCACTGCGTAATCTCCTGTTCTTCATCTCTCTCGTTTTCCAATAACAATATCTGAGCAACATTACAACAATATGAACTTACCTGAGCAAAACGATAGCATGAGATATTAAGCCTTGTTTTCTCAGGACGTATATTGGATAAGTGAATTTTCTTTTGTTTTATTGACTCTGTTGTGTTTTTCGGTGTTTGTTTATTATTAGTATTATTATTTGCTCAGGAAAATCCAACGTGGAAAATATAGTAACATTTCTAGATACTACAGTGTTTTGAACTATACTATATTAAATATTAAGTACATAATAAAATGGACATTAGTATTTACTACAGTTTAACAATTTACTATAGTTCAACTTCATACTACAAAATACTAATTTAAAAAAATAAGAATTTTATGAAGATGTAGATTATGAGAAATGATGGTAACACTTCAGTATAGGGGGCAGTTCTCACTATTAACTAGTTGTTATTAACATGCTTATTATATTCATAGTGTCTGCTTATTAGTACTTAAACCCATATTCTGCATGACCATACTCTTCATCTCTAATCCTACCCAATACCTGAATCTAACAACTAACTTTACTGACTATTAATAAGCAGCAAATGAAGGTCCTAGTTAATGGTTTGTTAATAGCAAGATTTTGCTATTCTGAAGTGTGACGGAATGAATTCTGTTCCTTTTTTAACGAAACATTTCAGTTAAAATAACTTAATTTAAAATAAAATATTCTTACATTTGGTTGTTAAGAGTTTAACCATTTTTTTGAATGAATAAGTAAATACAACTTAATTTTATTATGTTAAACCCATTTAAATTGGTTAATGAAGATTACTTATTTTCTTTGTGTTGAAACTACATACATTTTTTGTAATACTATAACTACATTGGCAGTTGATCTGTAGTTCCCAGCATGCTTTGCATCAGACTGCTTAAGTAGATTCATTTTCCAGATTAACTGTCATTTTAAGTGTTTTTCCATAAAAATAAAGACTTGTTTGGGTTTTGTTTTGATTTATCTTTGAGATTTAGGAGAGTTTTGGTATCGTTTTTAAGTTTTTTTTTGTTTTTTTTTTAAAGCAGTTTGCGTTATTCATATTTGCGTTAAGGAACGATATTAGTCATGAAATGTGGTATTTCACTTATTGAGCATGTAACTGTACTAATGCCAGTCTCTTCTCTTTTGAACATCTATGTTGAAAAAAATATATATTTCAATATCAAGTCAACTGTCTTTTTCTAAATCTTCTTTTACTCTAAATAATATTAACTTGACATTTTAGCAAATACTAAATGTATGTTATAAGTAGAATTTACTTTATTCTGGTTAGTAAATTGTACTTGAATTATAGCTGTACGTATTACTTAAAAATGATTCGTGCAAATTGTTACGAAGATTTTGTAAAGTAAATTCTACAAGTTATTTTTTTAAGTGTACAGAATGCATTAAAAGTATACTAAATACTATAATATACTAAAATATACTACGATTCACTAAAGTAAATTCCAAAGTATACTACAGTACTCTGTTTTAATTAATAGTCCAGAATTTCGCAGCACACAACAGCTTACAACAAGTAAAAACACTCAAAAATACCATATCATACTCCAGTACAGTTTACTGTTGTTAATACAATAATACACTAAAGTATTTGCTAATGTGCTATATCGCTGTATGACTTACATTTAAAGTTGTATATAGAAGAAAAGTGTTTTGTTGTGCCACAAGAACTAAATATTTACCCATCAAACCCCCCCAAGCTGCTGACATAAGATGAAATTTTGTCTTTTTTATGTTATATATTTTTCACGTTATAAACCACTCAATTGTGGATGTACATACAGTAGGCACTTCTTCACAGTTAACTTTTGGTGGTGAACTCCGGCTCTGAGCAGCTGGAGTGGGATGTCACTGTAAAGTGAGTCTCTCAGCTTTAGGCCCGAGCTTCAATGGGGTCACGCCAAGAGAAAATAAATGTGAGAGAAGTCTAAATAAATAAAATAAGAAGAAAGATGCGTGTGCTCCGATCTGCTCGGTCAGACAAAAGCGTCAGTATGTCAGCGTGGTCTGTGTTCTCTGCCGTGTTTGTCAGTGAAGTCTGATGCCGCGCTCGCTACAGAAAACAAAAGGCGTCAGCGAGTCGTATGGGCAGGGTGTCGCATCGATCTCCGGTGAGAGAGGAACTGAAGGAAGAGCCCTCGGTGAGCTCTTATTAATGAATAGGCTGTCTCTCTCCGGACAGAATTACATGATCTTCAGCTGAAGGTGATCTTTAACATCTGATGAGCTCCAGAATCATCCTGGTCTATTTAAATAGATCCTTTTAATGGACCGGCAGCTCATTTACACTTATTATATATCCTACATTAATATGCATACGCTCGTGTCATTTTATCAGCCGATTCTTAAGATCCTACCCTGAGATGCTTTTAGATAAGCCAAATAATGTCCATGAAAGGTCATAATGCATGTAAGTCCTCAAAAATATTTGTAAAACAAATGTTGTTTTCCAGTGAAATAATGACGTGTTGCCACACTCGCGTGTCAGACATTTAAGAATATACTTTGAATTGAAAGATTTAAAGATTATTCGAAATATTTTAAAATATATAGTAATAATAAAAATATTTTTGCAGCGATACGGTAGAAGAACCTTTTTTGGTTCCACAATGAACAATTCCGTTCTTTAAAGAACCATCTCAAGAACCTTTTTAAGCACATTTTTTTAAAGAGTGTATATACTGTAGTAATACTAATACTGTACTATTGAACATTATAGTCATGCTGTTGTGCATTTGAAGAGTTTGGTTCCAATACGCTAGAAATCCATTTTGATTCATTTGAGTAAAAATGTTTTTTCTTTACAAAGAAAGTGTCAAGATGAAACCACTATTTTCTGTCTCAAAGTTCCACATGGCATCTTCAGGTTCTAGTAACATAAGAAATACCGTATTCAGAGCGCCGCCATTACTGTCTACAGTGCGTGGAATGGTGTGCTGTGATTGGTTGAGCGGATATATCGCATTCTGCAGAGAAGTGTGGCTGGCGTTTATTGGGGTTTGGAAAAAAAGAGGGAAAACATGACGGAAAACACGGCGGATATCACATTTTGTGTAAAATCATGTGTCTTTTCAATACCAATCTGATACAATAATGATTTTGGCGGAAACATTTCTTTTATCACGTTTTTGAACCAAACTCTTCATTTACTATAGTACACTGCAGTACTAACTATTGATATAGTTTAGTATATACTGGATATATTCAAGAATACAATAGCATCTATGATTTTACTACAGTTTACTATAGTAATTTCTATAGTATACTGAAGTATATTTTCATGTATGTGATGAACAGAAAGTTCAGTATATAATGAGTATTTAAGTTTTTAAGAAAAAGGTTTTCATGAGAACTCTAGTAGACTTGAACATGAAGTTAAATACATTATTCAGGTTGGCAGCAGGTTAAAAATCTGATATAACAAAAACTGAGCTTTAAAAACAGTTGAAGGGTTTAAATCAGACGTCATGTTGAAGATCTGAGCTAAAGAATATGAACCGCAGCGGTCGGTGTTCACAGCTGGTGGAGAATGTTAACCGATACTGAAATTAAAATAACATTCACATCCAGAGCTTCTGATAACAAGGGGCTATAGAGATGAAGAATGGCCATTCTGCTTGTTTAACTAATGCTCTCTCTGAAGAGCCGGAAAATGACCCGCTGTGTCACAGAATGATGGAAACCAACTATAATGACTCTCGTCAGAGCGCCGCGATGCTCGCTGAATCATTGGGAAGAAGGTTTCTTGGACCCGACTGTCATCAACAAAAGATCCTACTTCAGATTCAACAGCGTATAGGAAACGGGAGCGCGGCGTTCGCCGGTGCTCTTCAGCATCACTGATGACATATTTGAATATTTTGTAGCTCACAGATATTTCAGTGTTTCATCCACCTGTTGATATCAGAATTGATCTGTTATGAAATACAGCAGGAACTCATTTAAAGGAGCAACGAGGATTCTCAACTTCAGCGTAGGTTTAGTTCGTTTTTCTGGTAAACAGGGTGCTTTAAATGTAAATAATATTTTTAATTTGTTTAATTTTTAGCTTAGTTTTCTCATTGTGTAATATATTATTAGGAATGACAGAGGAAATCAGGTTAAGTCCCTGGAACACGTTTTGACATTCAATTCATAAAATCATATTTAATAATTGGGTAAATTCAGATTGATTAAAACAATTATAGTGATTTCTAAACCTCTTTGACCATATCATGTGTTTAAAATGTATGTTTATATTTGGTAATATTTTTAAAAATATAACAGTTTATTGCATTACAAGATGCATTACATCTATATATCGAAGATATTATAGTTTTGATTTTAGTTTTATTTATATTATCTTTTGTTATTAGACTTTTAGTTTTGTGTTCATTTAAAGTTTTAGCAATTTTTGTTTCATTTATTTGTTATTTTTTATGCTGCTATATAACATTATTTGATTAGTTTCGTTTTAGTATTTTGTTTATTATTTTGTTATCATAATTGTAGTGCTTTAGACTTATTTCAGTTTATTTTTGTGGCAAAAATTTTCCTTTAGTTAAGTTTTTTCCCAAAAGTTGTTGCTCAATATTTGATTTGATTTCAATGAACAGAAACGTTTTCAAAGATTCAATTTTAGTAAACAAAAGTAACCTTGAACCATACCTGTCCACAGTCCCGTTTTATTATTTCTCCCGTGAAACTGTTCTCAATTCTCTTGTAAATAAATACTGCAATATGCAAACACCGATAAATCCTCCATCCATATAAATAAAAAATAAAAACATTCTGCTAACTAATAAAAAGTTAAAACAACTGAACTATGGGAAGCATGAAGGGACAAACTGCTTGTACTTTTTTAATCACGTTTAGATGCATTTCATGTCTGACGTTGAGAACTCTGGAATAATGTTAATATTAAACGATAAGATACCTTGCAGATATACCATTCATGGCCCCGTGAGCTGCATTAAACAGTCTGTCTTATTATTCTGAATAAATAAATTGATGTACATTTAAGAATTTGAAAATGATGTCATGTTACATATAAAGTCATTCAAAGATTTATAACAGAGGGGTGTCCTGTAATGGTCTGTATTATTGAAGGTGAAGCCGCAGCGGTTGAACTCAAAGCTGAGAGTCTCGTCAGACACAGAAGAGATGTGAAGCTGCCACACTTTACGTCCATGAATATGAATGACTGAGGCTTCTGTGGGCACATAGACCCACTCACAGCTGTCGCAAAGCTCATATAAACCCACGGCTTCCAGCTTAATGTCGCTCGCAAACATCTACACCACCATTTTCTCAGCCAAACTTCCCCTTTCAGATCCAGACCGAGGGCTAAACATCCGCTTAATGTGATTTATTGGCAAATGCTGTCATGAAATCGGTTGTAAAGCGTCTCGTCTACTTTGGATGTTGAGGTCATTTTCCAGCATTAGAGCTCAGTGTCACGACACCCCGCGGACATATGAAGTCGACAATTGAGGAACTCACATGGTGCTGGCTTGACATAGAATTACCCACAATTCTGTGCAGTCCTGGTTTTCAGTGTATTTAATGACATTTTTCTCAGTTGACTCTGTGTTGTCAGCTATGTCACTTTTATTATGGTTTTCACCAAATATAAAAAAAAACAACTCAATCAATCCGAACCAATTATTTATTAATAAAGATCTAGAATAAATACGCTTTTATAATAATATGATAAGACAATGGTTTACTCATGAGTTTCAGAGATGTTTTATATCTTGCATGAAGGTGTTCAATATTTTATCTTGTGCTTATGATTGATAGTGTACCCTTAAAATTATGAAAATCTGGATATGGTGAATCCACTTTTTGGACTTTAATGTCATAACCTCTTGGATATTGTGCGTTAACAGTTTTAACACAATATCACAATTATTCAAGTCTTTTTTCTCCAAACCCTTCTTTTCTTTGTATTTTTTTGTTTAGTTTTTGTATTCTATAGTCATTAGGCCTTTAGGTCTGAAACACTTTTTTAATGATTTAAACTCACTCACAGAATATATTGATCTGTTTGCTTTAATTCAGCCGCGCTAATGGAAGAGACCTGACAGATTATTTCATTACTGCCAACAATCATAAAGCTTTATTTATCAAGATAGTAAATCATCATTTAATCAGTGGATGCGCAAGATTTCAATATTACTTTTGATTTGTGCGTTTCATTTGCATGTAGTTTAAAAGTCCAATGATTTATGTTGTTTACAAAGCCACCGCAGAAAAGAAAAGTAATTAGGGCTGTCAACGTTAACGCGTTAACACATGCGATTCATTTTTTTTCAGATTAATGCGTTAAAATATTTAAGCCAATTAACGCAGCACGTTTTGTCATCCTTTGTGTAGCGTTACATTATATAATCACACTCTTATTCATGTAAAGGCCTTTAAATAATTTAAGCACGATTTAAAACGGTTGCTTTGATGCGTTCAGTATAGACAGACATAACGCAACAGGACAGCGGTTCAGTCTGGTGTATTCAGTCACGGGCTAAAGGCGGCGTCAGTGAAAATACTGTCAGACATCACAGAATCACTATTAAGTTCTCTTTCATGCTTGACTGAACAAAAACACACATGTTTATGCGGGAAAGCCCGTTTTGTCTAGTATTTCCGTAAGCACAGATTTCAACGTGTTAAATAAAATCTTAAATGAATGGAAAGAGTGGTGAAAATGGGAAAGGAGTCAGATCTGCATAGAGTGGCTGCTCTTAAAGGGGCGGCGTTCATAAACCTGCTGCTGTGACTCCTGTCACTAATGTTTCTCAAAGAACAAAAGAAAAGAGCAATTCAATGCATTTTGTAGCTTTAATTCTGTTTTTCATTTAGAATTTAGCATTGAAGACTGAAAAGTGTTTGAAAACGTCAATCAATTTCTATCAAAATTTTTATCGACAAAAAAAACTTGCAGTCTTGCCCTCTCCAATATGGCGGCGGTATGGCCATATTGCAGCATCTTGATGTTTGACTACGAGCAATAATAACAGGGATGCTTGCTAATAAATGAAAAAAGCAGCCGATTGGGTCAAATTCATACGAGTGAATCACTCCTGCGTGGTTTCTGGAGTGTTATGATAACGCGTGGCCGTGTGCTGGAGACTATGCATGCGACATTATTCCCCGCACCGGTGTAATGAGCTGCGGCACGCATGTGGCAGGTTGCCTGATTTTGTTAATGAAGCGTGAAAAGGCCGAGCACTCATCATTCTGTCGAGCGTTTCTATAATCAGCCATGTTGACAGCGAGTCGTCAGCCCGCACCGCCAGGAGCCAAAGAAGTCAATTCCCACAGCGACTCCAGGTCCCATTAAGATCTAATACTCCCACATCTCACCGCCTTGTTTTCATCCCTGCGGTCACTGCCGCAGACCTCTTATTCATCAGCTGAATTCTGCTTACATGTCTATGTAAATTCACCATCAGCGACGGGGGCCGGTTGCTTTGGCCTCACTGGGTGGATGGAGTTAGAAAACACTCATCATTAGGAAGTATGGAGGGGTTAACTGTGTTGGTTTGTTAATGTAGTATTATGAGATCATGTCATGTGGGTGTACGTGTCATGTGCAGCACCTTATCATGTAAAGAACATCTATTTGCAGCGTAATTTATGGAATGGAAGATTTCTTTAAAATGAATGTCTAGGTTTTAGAAATGTGCTATAGATGAATGAAACTGTATACATTCTAACTGAAATATTTACAGAAGAGCAAGACAGATGAATAGGACAATAATAGGCATTGCTTAATGAGGGATTGATAATTGCATCATATAACGGAAATGGTTTATTACATTTTTGCTGCCTTAAGATCTCATTTCAACTCGATGAAAGACGTCATGGATAACATAATTAAAAAACGTCTTTGTTACTTCGACTCATTAAAATAAGTTTCATGCTATTTTTTCCATGCTATTTATTTTTATGTTACGTCGGCGATTGACACTTAAAATAGTCAATTGAAATGACTTGTGAAGACATTTGTTTTAGAAGAATTTATTTGAACAGTCAAAATTATAACAAACAAAAGTGACCTGGTACAAAAATCCGACAAGCATTATAAAACAAACAAACAAAAAAGGAATGGAATTAATTAGACACAATAACAAATAATAATTTAATTTAATTGCTTGTAAAAACGTTTTAACGATTTAAACTGTTGTCTTTGCTAATGCTTTTGTTTCGTTGTATTGTGTTAGTTTATTGATTGTAATGTTCAGTGGTCCATAAAAAACAGACACTAATAAGACTTCAGTGCGTATAGACCGTTTCATCAGACGTGCGCGACTGATCTGCAGTTAACCTCCGATTTGTGTTTGGCTAGTGTCTTATAATGTAACTATTTATATTCAATTTAATTTATATTATTGTTTTATTGTATAATAATTGTATTAACTTAACGATTTGTTGAATTTAGTTGTATCTTCATTTGATCAGATGAACAATTTGTTGAACGGGTCCTGTAGTTCAGTGGCATTTAAACAAACCATACGTTAGATTGACATAGCAGTCTAAATTCAAAATATTGGGAGAGAAAGTTTAGTCAAGTAATGCTCTTTCTTGGTTTCTTTTGATTGCCATCAGAAATAATCTGCAGGCGCTCTATTGTTTGTGAATGTGTACCGGAAGTAACCAGTAATGTTTGTTTATGATGTTGAGATGAAACCATCTCTTTCTTCTTAAGGAAGCGATGATGTCACCTGGCAGATGATGTCATTACATTTTAAGGTCATGAATGTGACTGTAGAAATGAGCTGGATCACATTTGTGTATGGTGTGTTGAGGTTTTGTTTGTTCTTTGTTCTAGACCTCTTGGAGAATTGGTTTGACTTGGGTGTAAAGCTATCAGTGACTGCTGGTGGATGTTTGCTCTCTATCTCTCCTGCAGTTCACTTATCTAACTTCAGTTTGCCCTTGAATGTGCAGCGACTCAATAGCTGAACCCAAATGACAGTCGGCTGTCAACGCTCGGCCGCCGCTGCCATCCCAGCCATAAAATCTCCCGTCCATCGCGGTCCCCCTGGACTCTAAAAGTAAACATCTTATCACCTCTCTGTCCTCCATCACATCAGCTAGATAATGGAGCAGAAGGTCAAGGCAAGGCCGAGGTCTAATTCGTGAGATCTGTGGTGGTTAGAGAGACGCTTTTGAAAACCACGTTTCTAAATACGAACTGTATTTTACTGCAGCCTTGACGCAACAGCACGCTGCTTTTCAGTCTAGATCGAAAACCTCAGCACTCGTTGCTTTACATTTACATTTATTCATTCTTTAGCGACAAATGAAATGAGAGAGCGTTTGACATTATTGTGCAAGTTTAATTTAGATTGTTTTGGAGCTTCTTCTGATTTAAATAAATGCACAAATAGTAGCGATTGTCTTAGAAAGAAGAAAGGAAATATCTTCCGTTGTGTTTCATGGCAGGATTATGATGCTCTCTCTCCTCTGAGACCTTCACAACAGATAATCCGACGCTCGCCGCCGGCGACACTAGAGAGAAAAGATTCCATTGTGGTATTTCCATCTCTTGAAAATCCATTTAAAAGTGTGAATCTGTTTTGCATTTCTAATGGTGCCGTGATTCATCTATTCCAAACATTCGTATCTAATGAGTAATTAGGAATCTGATCCTACACGCCGAGGCTTTACATGCTAATTGAGTTTAAATCTCACCGATTGTTTGTGGCAGTCAAATCAGATTTTTTTTTCTTGTTAGCTTGAGAGTTGGAATAAATGGCGGTTGCTGGGCTTCACAGTAACGTATCCGGCGTTATGCCTAAACAGATTTGTTTAATCTGCATCTCATTATACCGGTGTCTTCGTACAGCCGAGAGAGAAGACGGAAATTCTGCATCCGTAGCCAAATCCAGCCAACAGAACTGTGGGAAGCTGGTGTGCATGAGTTGAATTCTGATATCACTTGATTTCCATGCGGCTTAAGTCTCTGGCTGTGTCTGAATAGATGTACAGAGCTGTCGACTGTATCCAGACCTCGCGTTTGTGTACACCGACATCTGATTGCATCATACACACACACACACACACACACTGTTAAATACACTACCTGCACTAATGTCCATTCCATCGGCCATTTATTGGCATTGAATGATAAAAGAAAAGCTTTTCTGTTGGGCAAACGTTGGTGAAGTATTTTGATAATTTAGTG
Organism: Triplophysa bombifrons; assembly: GCA_029783895.1. Classification (NCBI taxonomy): domain Eukaryota; kingdom Metazoa; phylum Chordata; class Actinopteri; order Cypriniformes; family Nemacheilidae; genus Triplophysa; species Triplophysa bombifrons. The sequence goes on along the minus strand of CM056452.1, from coordinate 29,899,088 downwards.
GTGTTGTGTTCCTTAAAACTAGGGTTGGGTATCGAGAAACGGTTCCATTTTAGAACCGGTTCCAAGTTTCAAAGAACCGGGGATTCGATAGGACGGCACATTTTGGTTGTGTTTATGAAATGCACCGTGTTTAAGTCTCCCAGCCTTGAGTCCTCCTGCTACAACACACCTGATAACTTACAGATTTTAGCAGCGTCTCACACTCATAGAGATGAGAAGACAATCAGTTTTGTTTAAGTTAATTAATTTTTTTAAACAGTGATCACAATTAAATAGATCCGGGAATCTATAGGAGAACATGTTCTAGTTTATTTAAAAGATATTAACTTGAATTATTAATTCAATCACATTAAAAACTCAATAATTCAGTATTTTATTCTCAAATAATTGTTAAGATAATGGATGATCTAGCAACTGCGTTATTTTTTTTTTTATGTTGTATTTTTGTGTTATACTTATAAATAGTCTGGGTTTGTAATTGCTTAATTTTTCCTTAATGGAAGTGTTTGTTATTTGATTATTTGATTAATTGTCACCGGTAACAGTTACAGGCTACTGGTTACAGCCTAAATGTTTCAAGAATAAAAGGTGTGCAATTTTTTTTCTCTCCCCCTAAAAATATTGGAATCGGAACAAAGAATCGATAAGAACCAGATTCAATAAGTAGAATCGTAATCGCTAAAATTTAAACGATACCCAACCCTACTTAAAACTGTAGGTATAGGGTCACACTGTAAAATATATTGGGTTATTCAACCCAGCATTGGATCAAAAATGGACAAACCCAACCGTTGGGTTAAAAGAACACCAAAATGTTTAGATTTGACCCAACAATGGGTTCAAACAACACAGCACATGTTCATTTACAACCCAATAGTTGGGTTTGTCCATTTTTGACCCAATGCTGGTTTGAAATAACCCAATATTAAACCCTGACCCAGATGAACCATGGTTTTACTACGAATACAACTAACATGGTTACTAAATCAAACATGAATGTTATACTGTGACCAAAGTATAACTGTAGTATGTTTGGTAAAACTGTGGTTTTAATACAGAAAGTAGACCGACAGCTTGGGGGCTGGATGAAACCTGGGTACCATTTTATTTTCTTGTTTATATTTAATGATCTTGTTGAATGACCTATATTCAGCTGTCACCTAACGGTAGGGAGCCTTGAGTCAAATCCGCTTGGATGTGAAGGACTTTGAGGTGTGCAAGGTTTGTGCCGTACAGTTGAACTCTTTGGTCTTTTATGCCCAACGCTCTCGAGTGGCATCAGTCACCTGAACGTTGAGAAAGTTTGTGTGTTTCCATCAGAAGACTGAGACCTGCTGCATCAGGTTAAAATATCTTCTCTCTTTTGTATGTCATACTTTTCTTCTTAACGACTTCAGAATGCACACGTTCCTGTAAGTGCTCTTTACTTAAAGAGCCGATCAGCTTTCATACAGTAACGCTCCAGGCAGTAACAACTCTAATTAAGAATGATTTTAATGGATTTTTCATGTGGAGTCTGAGGGTAAAAGAAAGCAAGGTCAACTGAAATTGTGCAGATGAAATTAATTTTCACCTTTTAAACATTGTTTAAGACTCATATCAAGGACAGTAATGATAACTAAAAACATTTTGGATATTTTTAAGAGAAGAGTGAAGTCCACGTCAAATTATAACAATAGATAAAAGCAATGACACTCGCGATTTTCATCCAAGCTGATAAATATTGACTGCCAAAAATCCATTTGAATCTAAAGGCCTCACACTTTGTTGTCATCTCTTGGTGTGGACAGTAAGACATCTAGAGTCTTTAGTGGCCTTCCACACGGAGACGGATTTAGCTGTATATGTAAAGATCTTGTATCGTATCTGCGTTTCATCCACATGGATCTGGCGTTATGGGAGCCTGAATCCGCAATTTTTGGAAACCAGGTCCCAGAGTGTATAAATCTGAAAACGCCACCCTCTCATTTTAGTGTGTAAAGCCCATCCGTATATATTTTGAAACGGTGATGTCATCACCCCAGCGTGAGAAGTTGATGCTCATGCTCCAAGTCTTCTTCTACGTTTTAGTGTATCTGTGTGGCAGAATTACAGTGCCACACACTGATTCGACGTGTATACTACATCGTTTTGAGGCGGTTTCGAGTATTTCTTGAGACGACACTGTGAGAAGTAGAAATAAGATCGGACAGGGAGAGCTCTGGCTTCATGTGGATGTGGCCTCAGTCTTACGTTATTTTTTGTCCAGAACACATGATCAAATATTCATTGAGTATAATATTAGATGCAACAAATCATGTTTTGTTGTTTCACCAGTTCTTTTTTATTTTGCTTGTGCGACGACTTGATTTTTCTGTATTTTTTCAAATGGAAGAGGAAAGTTTAAGGCCGCTCAGCATTAACAGCTGCTGGTTTTTGATGAAGTGTCCTGCTGTGAGTTTTCTAGAAAGTTTTAAATTCATAGTAAAAGAGAATGTAAGCTTTAATGCATATTGTAGCTTTAATAATTACGTCATTATCTATAATTTTCCCAGCTTTCATGTTCTCCTGTTCTAGCCTTGACTGAAACAACTCTTTATAAAAGCAGTTCTGGTCACTCATGAATCAAGAAGCAATTATTTCCAGTTTTGTAATTTCTGTATGTTTGTGTTGGTCTGTAGCTGTCAATCATCGGGCTATTGGATGGTAAACCTGTCCCTATTTCATCACCCTGAAAACTCTGTATTTTTTTAAGAATGGCAGCGTGAGTTTCTTTCCCTCGACACCTGAGGTTGAGGTGTTGCCGGGTCGCTGCTGTGTGTATTTCACACAGTTAATTGAAGGAGTGTGATGAGAAACCTGTGGAAGCGTTGTGGAGTAAAAATAGCGAGCAGTGTTGAATCTGGCTGAGAATAAGAAGTTGTATCCATAAAATAACTCAGAAGTTTACAAAAAGGCTCCAGGGCTGTGTGTTCAGAGAGAAGTCAGATTGAACGCTGCCGGAAAATTCTCTTAATTACCTTGAAAATAGGCAAGAAAACGCCTCTTGTTTTATGATGTCGAGTTAAAACAATGACAGACTCTTTTGATTTCTTTTGTTGATGTAGCGCTTCCATCATAGAAATGAATTACACTGCAAATGTGTTTATTATTTTATTTAGAGTATAAATGAAGTTGACCGACCATGTTTATGTGAATAAAGACTCTTGTGTGCTTGATGATGAAAAGGAAAAAAATCTTCTTTACAATTTGTGTATGGTAGAGCGTTTATATAGTCCAAATGTCTTTCATTTTTCTTTCACATCCAATTCTATATTTTTTGTGAAATATCCAATTTTTCAACTCCTATTAAAGATGTTAAAAACAAGTCTTTGTCATGTGGACAGACCTTCGGTGACCCGAAGAAATCTTTGTATGGAATCTTGAAGGGGATGTGCAATGGTGATTCATGCATTCTGACTTCTTTAAACAGTAAAACGTGATGTCTTCTCATGCTTGACATTGAAACGATCAAAAAATGATTTGGACGTATTACTTTTCTGTGCTTGATACACTCCTCCAAGGTTCAGAAAGGTTTTAGAATTTTATGAAAAGACATTTATTAAACAACTTTTCTTAGTCCCTTATTGGGAAATTCTCCTGGAACCCCCCCCACGGCAAGACGACAGAAGTAGCCCGTCCACGCCTCAACCGACGAACGATAGGAAGACCCGACTACCATCAGGATTGGCTGCGCTGCGTCAAGATTGGCTGCGCTGTGGGGCTGCAGCTTGTTACTCTTGCGATAGTGAGAGAAGTTCAGGTGTGTTTGTTTGTACACGGCATTTCAGTAATGGATGTTATATAGTATAAACAAGTGGATATAACGTTGAAGATCATTTGAAACTGATAGATGGAGCGGTGTTTGTGTTTTGTTGGCAATTTGTGCTCATGTGCTTTTGTTTCGCCCCCCCCCCCGTACGTGTCTTATGTTTTCGGAAATAATCGTACAGCTGTATCTGTCTTTTATAAATGTGATCAAACTTAAGACTATGTGTATTTGAGGTGTACGGTACTATTCTGTAATTGCTCAAGATTATCATGAGATGTGCAGAAACTGTCTGAGTTACGGCCACTTTAAACATTGAACGTCGGGTACACGAGAGCAGAAATGGAAAGCTGGCACGATACCAAACAAATTTCTCTCCTGGGTGGGAGAAAATTTTGTCTTACGGTTAGTGATCGTAAACCAACAATTTCAGTTTAATGGGCCTCACATAAAGGAACTGCCGCAGGAAAATCCTCGGAGTCAAGCGGTAACGTTTGTTCTCCACCACATTCCAACAATAGAATCTTTTTCTTCACGATAGATTGAAAACGGGAGCGGGAGCGATAGATCTGAAGCATGTACAGAAACGAGAGTCTTGTAAGATGTATAGTGAAAGCATAGGTTTGGCTTTGTATGTGTTGGGTATGAGTTGTTTTTCTCCCCGGTGGGTCTTGAAGTCTGCGGCTGACGAGTGGGGAGCTACAAACATGCGAGAGTCTTTAAAATCAGATTAAAATTCCTACAATAGTTTCACGGTAGGGGGGCACGGTGGCTTAGTGGTTAGCACGTTCGCCTCACACCTCCAGGGTTGGGGGTTCGATTCCCGCTTCTGACCTGTGTGTGTGGAGTTTGCATGTTCTCCCCGTGCCTCGGGGGTTTCCTCCGGGTACTCCGGTTTCCTCCCCCTTGTCCAAAGACATGCATGGTAGGTTGATTGGCATCTCTGGAAAAATTGTCCGTAGGGTGTGAGTGCGTGAGTGAATGAGTGAGTGTGTGTGCCCTGCGATGGGTTGGCACTCCATCCAGGGTGTATCTTGCCTTGATGCCCGATGACTCCTGAGATAGGCGCAGGCTCCCCGTGACCCGAGGTAGTTAGGATAAGCGGTAGAAAATGGATGGATGGAGTTTCACGGTATTTTGTTTCCCAAAAACTACAGATGGTTAAAAAATATTAAAGTACTTCCCACCTTAGTCATGTTTGCATTATTTACTGTCAGCTTTTTGTGTTTTAAATGAAGTGTTTTCACCATTTGACACACCTGCAGGCTCTTACAATAGCAGTCATATGCTTTAATGGAGACACACGGCTGACGTTGGGCTCTGGTGGTCCTGTCAGCGGCGGCTCTTAATCGGACCTGGTAATTATCTCAACACGTGCTATTAAATGTCTCATGTGAGACTGCAAATGAATAGTCATTGATCAGTAACAAAGCTCTCTTTCCCACATTACTTCACAATCGATCCATGCAGACGGTTTCTAATTCGCCATCATCGCTTCTAACATGCGGCATAACATAAAGTTTGACCCTTTATAACGCCGTAGATCTTACTCAAGTCAAGTGTTATCACAGCTTCATTTATCTCTCATCTGTTTATTCTTTGTCCGGGTTCCAGAGGTGTCGGCGGGTCTCAATCATCATCTGTCTGAATCACAAAATTTGAGGTTATTTTTTGTAGATTATGACGAGATCGTAACTGACAATTCAATTTATGTTTTAAGTCATTCAAAAAGTTACAAATTGAATCTTGGTGATGCTTGAGACACAGAAATGATAGTACACTTTGCCGTCAATTTCAATTATTTTGTTCCTTTAACTTACCTTTATACAATTCCATAGAAGTTTGAGCACTTTCACAATTTTAGTTGAACTGTGTTTCTTGAGACTGCTATTATGGGTAAAATCTTCTTGACACGTATATGAAGCTGTTCTTTACATAGTTGTCTCACATCATATGGCATCCTGTGATAACTGATTGAAAGAGCTCATGTTAATTGCTCTGTCACATTCTTATTATATTCTGAAATGTGTGTCATTTCCGGGAAAAAAATATTAAAAAGTTATGAAAAATTTAGATATGTATATCATTTATGATATGTATTTATATAATGTATAATGTAAATATATTTTATTTAAATTATATAATACAATATATCATTTATATATATATATAAAATCTAACTTTATAAAATATTAATATAAATGTATACTTTATAAATAAAAAAACATAGAAAATGAATAAATATAATAAATTATAGAACTGCGTAAAGAAGTGTATGTCAACAAGTCTCATGTCTATAGACATGAAAATAAACCTACAAAACCATTACCAGTTAATAAGGATGAAATAACATTTTCAATATCGTTTTTTCATAGGATTGAATGTGATCATTTATTGTCATTTTTAGTTGTTGGTTTGGATGGAAATCAAACATTTTCTCAAGATGATAACAAGAACTGCTCTACTAATTGAATAACAGTTCATGACACACACTCACATTCAACAAATCCACACATTCAGAAGTGAGATTGAGTGAATTATTCTACGTGTAGTCTGAATCAGTACCTCCAAATCAGATATGAAGAAAATGAAATGGCTTTGCTGTGATTTCCACACATTTAAGAGAATAAATGACGCCGGAGTGCATTAACAATCTACCTAAATCTATCCAGAATGGTCTGAAAACAAACTCATTAAAGACTTGATGTTCTCACATCATTATTTGACCCGTGTTACCGGGCGCTGGAGGCTTTTGGATGAATCGCTCTGATCGGCTATAAACCTGTTTGCGTTTGGAAGAGATCCGCTACAGCAGAGCCAATGGATTTGACTCAACTATTCAGTGCGGCTTTGATTTCAAGATAAAATTCAAAGAGCATGGCATTTTGGCAGGCCATCCGGACGATAGTGCCAGCTTGACTTTTCCAAATGTGATGTGCGAGAGATTAGATTTGATCCCTTAGATTTTCTTTGGAAAAGGTTCACAGCGTTTAAGCGTTGACTGTCATCTGTAATAACAGACAGCGGTTGAATGACACGTAAAGCAATACCACACACGTGTGCTCAGGGTGCTTGATTTGTGTTGCTGAGGATGTGGTTGCTATGCTGGCCGGTTGCTAGGCATCAGTTAGAATGTTAGTTGTAAACATATCTGATTAACCTGTAACCTCGAGCATTTGTTTTAGATAACACAGAATAAAACGCAAAAGAAGATTCAAACTCATGTTCTCACACATCTCTCACAGCGACAAACAAACTCTGAAAAAAAGTTGTTTTTCTGTCTGTTTGTGTTAATTATAGTTCTCACTCTTTTCTGTTGTTCATCTCAGCATCCGTGGCGGTCCTCTTCACATCTGCTGAGCTCTTCTCTGAGTGTATTTTGTTTGGCTTTTATGTGTTTGTGTTTTTGATTCATGACCTGTAATAAATGACCCGTCTGCACCTGTAACGCAAATCAAACGATGAGTAAAAGCTTTTGGGTGGAGAGAGTGCTTTCTCCTCAAACACATTCTTCCGTCTGAAGACTAAAACCCAAAAGTCGACAGAACACGGCCTTGTTTTGTGTCTTAACACGTGTTCATGTTGGTCTTGTAAAGGATTGGGTCGTGTTTGTCATCACAATGTAATATCTTTTGACTCTCTCTTGTAGACTTTCATCTGGTGCGTATCGCCCACTTTTATGAACCCGTTGAGTCCTCAAGGATTTGAGGTTGTCATGAAAAGATTGAGCGAGTTCGGATAGCGTTATAATTCGTACTATACTATAAAGTAGGCATAATTGAGTCACAAGTGGTTTTCCCCGAAACCTCAGTATGCATAAAACAGTCGGCAAAATATATACACTTATCTATCCCATGATGCCACGGGAGCTGAGCAACAGTTAAATTTCAAAAGTAAATCAAATAAATATTGCGGAAAACTTTAAGGCGGACGTCCGTTTACAATGTAAGTGACAGTAAATGAACTTCTCGTGACTAAATTATTACGTCATAGGTCGAAGAGCACACGGGTCACATGACCATAAAACATGGCGGACGCTGTATTTCCGAAATGTATTCATACTACACCCACTCATACTATATAGAACGTACTGTTTTAACGGCCGATGCATATTCAAATTCAGTACGTACTGTCACAGCATCACTGCAAAAAACAACTTTCTCACTTTCTTGTCTTTTTTTAGTACAAATGTTTAAAAATTCTTGAATCAAGATGCATTTTCTTTATGAGCCACATGACCTGTCTTGTTTGTAAAGAAAAAATATGAAATTTAATTGAAAATTTGCTTAAAAATAGCACAAAAAAATGAATTTACGTTTACTTTTTTACATTCGTCACATTTTTTCCATGTTTTATGCACAAATTCACTGAAATTCATATTTTTGGTCTAAAAACAAGACTCATTTTCTTTTTTTTCATTTGTACTAGATAACAAGACCAGAATAGCGAGTAAGAAAGACGTTCTTTGCAGTGTATTCGATTTCGGACACATTGTTTTTGCAATTACGGATTGCAGGATACATAACACATCTGATTGCTTTGTCTCCTTTAATTTTCAGCTTGAAAATGTTTTGACACTACATACAAAAATTGTGTTTATTGTGTGTTTGAACAATTATTCAACAATGTGTCTTGAATCACTTTTGTCCCAGTACAGTAAAACGTTTAAAGATAACTCTGCATTTATCATCCATTGGTGTGGTCATTCACAAACACATTCTCTTGTGTATTTTTCAAATCATCAAACTCTTCTGGCAGATTTGAGATTGAGACGATTTATTTTTCTCAAGCAAATCAAAGCTTCTGCACGACATCCATCCAGACATACGACAAATATCTTTGTTTATCTGTTTTTAGGACATAAATTAATTAACAGTCAGCGGTTTGTAAACGCATAAAGAACGTCATAATTCAATTTAATGAATAATTATCACATTATTGTTTGTTTCACTTTACTGATTTTGCTGTTTCCGTGTGAGTCCCTCCAGTTCCTGTTTAGTTCTTTCTTTCTGAACACGTATTCTTTAACACCTCAGGTGATGGATGGAGGTTAACAGGTATCAAATAAGCTGACAGGTTTCGATTAATGCGAAATGTAACAAAAGTCGTTCACTTCCCAGGTGTGTAATTGCGTAGCATGAGCTTGTTCGCACTTTTGGGAAAGTTGTACGTAAAGCAGCATCACACGTGATATTTTGATCCTGGAGCATGAACCTGTCACATCTTTAATTGAATTACACCTTCACCTCCACGGCTGTCTTTTGTCTTGTGCTCATTTGACTGTCAAACAACACATCCAGTGAAGTTTAGTCTTTCGGCATGTGCCGTAAAAAACCTTACAATTCTTTTATAAATTACTGTATACTGCTGGTACATTGGTATTAGTATGAAAAATAGATTGTGCATACTTGAAAATAAATACGGCTGTCAAACGATTAATCGCGATTAATCGCATCCAGAATAAAAGTTTGTGTTTCCATAATAAATGTACTGTATGTGTACTGTGCATATTCATTTTGTATAAATAAACACAAACATACACATACATGTATATATATTTAAAAAATGTTTTGATGTATTTATTTATATTTAAGAATAATTGATATAATTTACAAGCGTTTATTCATTTTTATATTTAATATTTTTCTAAAAAAAAAATGTATTTTAATATTTTTAATATTTACACTTTTCTGTCAGTATAAGTCAATGGTACCGTTTCATTTAAGATTTTAAATTATGAGAATTACAGTAGTTAAAACGTAGAGTGAAAGTATACTGTCTTGCTTTAGTTCAAAAGAAGTGTACAAATAGAAAAACTGTGAATTACTGTTTTTTTTTATTTTAAGAAAAATATCTGCTTGACTCGCAAGTCTCAAACAAATGTTTTATGCCTGAGCATTTACTTACTTGAGAAGTAAAGTGGGAAGATGTACAGTCATCCAGACGTTAATAAAATAAAAATCTATTCGAGTTTACAATATCTCCTGAATGCCTCCTGATGCCATTGCTCGTCGTTATCCAATCGTACACGTTACAGAGAACACACAGACTGAGAACTCCTTCCCATCTGAATGTCTCGGTCATACCTGTGAGATGTTGTGAATGTAGGATTCAGCGGCGTGTGGTGACTTCAGCTGAGATTCATCATTCTAATACAGGTAGACAGTTTAATAATGCTGCCGATGGCTTGCTGAGAACAGTGGGACGTTTGTTTAACCCAACGCAGTTCAGTCATTAGACTCTGTCTTTGGAGGACTGGATGAGAAAGAACAACACTGCTGTGATGATGTGAACATTACTGAGTTTGTTCTACAGAAGAATGAGCTGTCGAGCTGCTACTTCATTTTCTTTCCTCACAGTGAGTTATTCTACCAATAGTGTGAATAATAAACATCCGTATTTCTCTTCTGATTCTTTTCTTTCTATTCTGTGTAAATTTAAGACTTAAAGAGAATCCGACATATCATTGGAAAAATGTGGTGGTTAATAGTTTTTCTAATGAAATTTATTATACATGGATTGACCCAAGGACAGACAGGAAGACAGACAGACAGACATATAGACAGACAGACTGATGAGACAACAGACAGACAGACCAGACAAACTGACAGACAGACATATTGACAGACCAGACAGACAGACATACATATAGTCAGACAGATGGATAGACAGACAGACAGACATATTGACAGACCAGACAGACAGATGAGACAGACAGACAAACATGTAGACCGAGATGTAGAAAGACATATAGACAGACCAGAAAAGACAGACAGGTAAATAGATAAACCATAAACAGAAAGACAAATAGACAGACGGAGAGAGCGGTATGTAGGTAAACGTTAAAAAGAAAGACAGACAGGTAAATAGATAGAACCATAGACAGAGAGACCGACACATATATGGTCAGACAGAATGATAGACAGAAAGTCTCTCTCTCTCTCTCTGTATGTGTGTGTGTTTAGAGGAGGTCATATGGCTGGCCGGACGATCACTTAATCACTGCACCTTCCTCACAATCTTATTGACTTGAGCTTGAGATTAACGGTGTCGTTGGCTGACGCTTCACATCGATCCGTCCTCGGGTCTATGCACATGTCATGATGCTGCTGGATTATTACCACATTCACACCACGGAGCCTTATTCATGCTCAAAAAGCGGAAAAAAGGACACAAAGATTTTAGTTTTCTTCAATTTCGCCACTTGTTCCGTGCAAAATGTAAAGCCCCGTGATGACGCCCCAATAGGAGTCTTTGGTCGCAAGCCTGTGTTTGTGTAGGCAAGACACGCATAGTTTAAAGCAATTGAAGAAATCTTCTGTTTGATGAAGTGAATCTGCACTCTAAAAATGGCTGGGTTATTTTTTAACCCATACCGCTGGGTTGAGTCCGTTGGGTTGTTTTGTTGGGTTATTTTTCCACATGTTAAACACTTTTTGGGTAGTTTAAGTTTTCAAGGTGTTGGGTTAAACCCGCTGGGTTAATGTGCTGGGTTGTTTCTGCTCACCGCTGGGTTATTTGAAGAGTCTCACGCGCTTACCGCCCTGAGGAGGTTGAGTGTACTTCGCAACTTTCATTTTAATTTAAAAAAAAGGGGCAAAGTCACTGGCTGGAGCAATTTAAAGCTAAGTTTTTTACGTTTTAAGTGAATATTTATTGAAATAAGAATCATTTGTAACGTTTTGCAAGGCAACAGTGTCTTAACTAACATAAGTGGTGTAATTTAGACGACCAGCAACTGTTACCTCAGATCACCATTACATTAATTGACCTTTCATAGTCCTGTAAAGATACGCGAAAATGCGAATTAATACAATTTTAGTGAACCCCATCACATGTAAACTAAGTTTATTTACTTTAATGAGAATTTAACAAAATTTGAGTCAAACCGGCGAGAGCCCCGCGAGCGCGGTCGAGCATTCCCGGTTCAGGAACCCCTCTCTCGGTGTCCAGTCTGGATATTAAGCGGCCAGTCAATTATGTTGCTCCCTCTGTTTTAAACCAAACATTTCAAGGTTTGTGCATATATTAAAGAAAGACGAGTGTGGTAGCCTGTATTTAATGAGTTGATTTGCTGCACGTGTGGTTTCTTAGTGTATCAAGTGGTGTAATTCATAATGTATTATACATAATTTATATGTCTTTAGTTATTTTTATTAATTGACATTTGTTGCTACATATTGTGGAGTATGTTTAGTCATTTATAATGTTATTTATAATGCTTGTTATTGTTTGATATGAAACATTTTTATTTATTATAATTAAACTGTTTTCTTTGAATTATGCAAATCTAAAAATATTGCTGTTACTGGGTGTAAAAGTTAACATTTTTATTAACAATTATTTTCACAGTCAAATAAAAATCATTTTTTTCAAAATAAAAGTCAATTGTCCTGATTGAGAATGAAGTACAGAATAAATTAAGAATAACCCAGCAAGAATAACCCATAATTAAACACATGAATAGTTAAAATGACTACATTTTGGGTTTTTTCAATAACCCAGCATGCTGGGTTATCATGTGTAACCCAGTGTGTTCTGTCCAATATTTACCCAGCGCTGGGTTGCCAATTGGGTTGTTTTTAACCCAGCCATTTTTAGAGTGTGGTGAGAGGTCAGCGGGGCGTTGTTCAGTGGTGTTAGCGCGCCTCACTCCATGTGCTGTGAGTTTACATAGCTGTGTGCTTCTAGTTTTGCGCATCTCCGTGTGTTTACAACACCATGCTCTCGTAACCACGGCCCGTCCACTCTTTAATCCACACAAGTAGGCCACGGAGAATTTCAGAAGTCTCCGGAGAGGACTTACACCAGATGGCGAGGCACTCATCTGCTCCCCGACCGACATGCACAAATCTTTAAGCAGAAGTGTTTATCTTGTGAAACATTTCCATTTATAAATATTTGAAAAGTCTGAAGGCGCGCATGCACCGCTCCCAGAGAAAAATCACAAATATTCCAGACAAGATTGTGAAGATAAAGGTGATGTTTGATGAGTAAAGCTCATCATTAGCGCTGGTGTACGGATGACCTTGTTATGGTTGCGCACAGGTCCGTGTGTTTAGACGAATCCATGCGTGCATTAATTGAACATCACACCAGCGGCGTGCCGGAGCTCATTTCACGGCACGTTCACAGAGTTTGTAAATGAAAGTATTGTGATTGAACTTTTTTCGTGTAGCTTTAGCTCCAAGTGCTCCTGTCAACAAACCGTCTGCGTCTCATCCTCCGCTTTTCCAGCATGACTGTGATTGGAAAACAGTTTTGATTTCACGCTCGGTGAAACTGAAACGTACTAGCGGCGACCAAAGTAACGCAAACTCTGTTTAACTTTAAAGTTAGTAAATCAGGGTCGTAAACGCTGTAGCGGGTCACATTTGGTTGGTTTCCAATTAGCAGTGTGTTCCAAGTGTCTGACGCTTCTCAAAAGTTTCAAAGTGTCGAAATAATTGGTTGCAAAACGGGACAATGATTTTAAAATTCACCGGCACAGATCGAGCTCATCCAACTACACTCAGGACCGATGCACCAAATGTGAAACCGTAATGGGTTCGTTCATCTACTCGACTCGCATGTCATTCACACTTTTGTGGACTTGGTTTTCATGACATTCCTTTTAATTGTGTCTTTCGTATCACTTCAGAAAATTAAAAATGTAGCTCACATGATATTTGGACTTATTCACTCATTGTGTGGTTTTGCCGTTTTGGAGATGAACGTTGTAAAGGAAGAATGGGATGATGAATCATTACTCATATGGACAGGTTTACATTTACAGAAAGTCACAGAACACATTCAGCCCAATGAATTCGCTGCCAACAGTTAAACATCGAAGAGGATCTGTAATGCTATTGGCAGCCGTCTCGCTACGATTGGAGATTTTACAAGACGTCACATTTCCCCATGTGGAACTGGCAAACGCTTTGATCCATAGTGACTTCGGATCATTCAGGGCTTAGATTTGATCCATTTATCAATGTTCCTGGAAATCTCACCACGGAAATTTCACAGAGATGCAAGATCAGGTTTATTAAAGGAGCAGTTCACCCAAAAATGAAAATGTCCTCATGATTTATTTGCCCTGGTGACATCAGAAAAACTGAATCATTTAGATTTGGTCACAGGGTGATAACTTCAAATGTCAGTGGTTCTTGCATGTCCTGTGACTAACATGCGTTTCTTTTGGCTTTAGTTTTGCTAAAATAAGCACAAAAAATGAATGTTATATTACAAATTTATATTTTCATTTCAGAAGACATTTATAAACGATTAGCTAATTTTAATTGTTAACTAAAATAAATAAAACATCTGTTTTATTAAATAAAAAAATTAGGCCTAAATATTATTTGAAAAACGTAAAATAAACCCAAAATATGAAAAATGTTGTTGTAGCAATTTACCAAAATGAGTAAAGGTTTAAGTTTAGGTATGTTTCATATTAGTATGAAAAAAGATTCTTTTTCTAACCTGAGGGCTTCATTGAGAGAATCACTGATGTTGTGTTATTGTCGAGCTCTTAAGATCTGTGTGAACACTCATTAAGGTTTTTCACAGCGATGTTATAGAAGAACCATTTTTGGTTCCACAAACAACCATTCAGTCAAAGGTTCTTTAAAGAATCATCTTTTAATAATCTGAAGAATCTTTTTTCCTCCACAAGAACCTTTTGTGTAACAGAAATATTCATCAGATATTAAAGGTTCTTCTATGGCATCAAAGAACCTTTTGTAGCACCTTTTTGTGTACTGTAGATTTTTTTGTGTTTTGTCTTTATTCGATCTAACACCTCAGATGCTGCGTGTGGTCAGATCTTTGATGTGATAATGAAGTGGATATCTATCATCTCTTCTCTCTTCATGCGTGGGCCGGGTCTCTCTCTCTCTCTCTCTCTCTCTCTCTCTCTCTCTCTCTCTCTCTCTCTCTCTCTCTCTCTCTCTCTCTCTCTCTCTCTCTCTCTCTCTCTCTTTCTCTCTCTCTCTCTCTCTCTCTCTCTCTCTTTCTATCTTTCTCCCTCTCTCTCTCTCTCTCTCTCTCTCTCTCTCTCTCTCTCTCTCTCTCTCTCTCTATCTTTCTCCCTCTCTCTCTCTATCTTTCTCCCTCTCTCTCTCTCTCTCTCTCTCTCTCTTTCTATCTTTCTCTCTCTCTCTCTCTCTCTCTCTCTCTCTCACTTCCGGTGCGGGTGTTGAGTGCGTGAGTGGTGTGTGCGAGTGGAGTGCGGTGAGTGAAGTTGTTTTCCGTGTCTAATACTTTTTTCTTTTCTTCCTATTTGTTCGTGTGTGTTTTGTGTTTTAGTTTGTGGTAGTTTTGTGTGTGTGGGTTGGGTTAGGGTTAGGGTTTGGGCGTCATGCGGTCAAAGTGGCGTTCGCGGCGAGCATAGAAGATATTTGTTTAGCGATCGGTGAAGTTGTGGGGCATGGATCTATTCTATCCGCATCGAGGATGAATAACGCTACTGTGATTTTTCTTAGTAACGTTGAAAAGGTAAATGAAGCGGTTGAGAGTGGAATTGTAATTGGTGGCGATTTTGTTCAGGTTCTTCCCCTCTCCTTACCATCTAAGAGGGTCACCTTATCTAACGTTCCCCCCTTTCTCAGTGACCAGATAATAACAGAAGCTTTATCACGTTATGGAAAATTGGTGTCCCCAATAAAAAAAATCCCGATTAGCACAGGCTCTCCCCTGTTGAAACATATTGTGTCTTTCAGGAGATTTGCATACATGATTATTCAGGATGATGAGGAATTGGATTTTTCACTTAGTTTTAGAGTTGAGGATTTTGATTACGTCATTTTTGTAACAACTGCGAAGACGAAATGCTTTGGTTGTGGTAAAGCTGGACATCTGATTCGTAACTGCCTAGAAAAGAAAGTCACTGAGAAAGGGGATGCGGTTTCCAAGCCAAGTACGAGTAGTGGAGAAGCTGGTATAGCTTCACTGAGCTCAGAGTTGCAGGGTGACAATCATAGTGAGACTGAAGTGGTTACTTGTAGGGAGATAGCCGGAACAAAATCTGTTGTTGGGGCAGGTATAGATGCAGGAAAAAAAGAACAAGTTGATATTGTATCTGAAGTAAAACAATCAGAACATCCTGAAAAAGAAAGGGATGATGTTAATATTGGAAATGTAACACAGGTTGAACAGAAGAAGAGTGGAATTGATTGTGTGGACATGGAAATGGAGGCACACATAGGAATGTTCAAAGCACCTCTAAAAAGAAAAAAGATTAATAAGTCTCAAAATAAAAAGACTGGGAAGAAAGCTGACTTAGATGGTAGTAATGAAAATGAAACTGAAAGTGATAGTGAATCATCAGATTCTAGTGTGGCGTTGTCTTTGAGTGATTTCACTGTTCGGAGCTATGACAGTGAGGAGATAAAAATTGTTCCTTAAGTCAACAAAGAACAAGAGAGGGGTATGTGTACAAGACTATTTCCCCAATATAACACAGTTTGTTGAGAAAACAAGGAATTTTATGGCTGAAGGTTGCTTCACAAATAAAGAAGTTTATCGTTTAAAAAAGTTGGTGAGGAATGTAGAGAAACTTAAGGATGATGATTAATAAGTTAAGATCGTTTTCCAAATCGAGTGTGGGTTTTTTTTGGTGTTTTTTTCTCCTATTGGTCATGAGTGAAGTTAGTCTAGCAACCCTGAATATAAATGGTGCTAGAGATATTAAGAAAAGAGGAATGTTAAGTGTATTAATGAAGCAGAAGAATTTTGATATTGTGATGTGACAAGAAACACATAGTGATGGGGGGAATGCAGCAGACTGGGGAAGAGAATTTGAGGGGTTAACAATTTTAAGCCATAACACTTCAATAAGTGCAGGAGTTGCAGTGTTATTTTCTAAGAATTTTAGTCCAATTTCTTACGTAGTTGATGAAGTTGTGAAAGGAAGATTGCTAAAAATTAGAGCTGTCTATGAAAGCTATGTTTTGGTTTTTATTTGTATTTATGCCCCAACAATCCCTGTGGAAAGATTGTTTTTTTTAGATTTATTATGTACGACTTTACAAAGTTGCTCAGAAGAGGAATATTTGTTTTTGGGGGGAGATTTTAATTGCACAGAAAATATGATTGATAGGAACCACGTTGAACCCCATTTGCTGTCTCAGAAACGTCTCATTCATTTCATTAAGAAGTTTGAACTATGTGATATTTGGAGACGATTAAATGGAAATGTGAGACAATATACATGGGTTCATATGAGGGAAAACATGGCATCCCTTGCCAGATTAGATAGATTGTATGGGTTTTCACATCAGCTTAATATCTTCAAAAAATGTTCCATATTTCCAACAGGGTTTTCTGATCATAGCATGGTACAATGTAGTTTTATTTTAAATTCCATTAAACCTAGCAGCGCCTACTGGCATTTCAATATTTCTTTATTGAGTGACAGTTTTTTTAGAGACTCGTTTAAGTATTTTTGGCAGAAATATAGAAAATCAAAGACTAATTTTAGATCAATACAGCAGTGGTGGGACATTGGTAAAGTTAAAATTAGACAGTTTTGTCAACAATACACTCGCAATGTCACTATAGAGGCAAAAAGATCTTTGGAAATTTTGGAGAATGAATTAAGTGAGTGTCAAAAAATAGCTGAAACAACTGGGACAAGAAATCATTTCGAAGTATTTTTCAAAAAGAAAGCTCAGTTAGCGGAACTGCTAGAATACAGAACACAGGCGCATTGGTCAGATCAAGATTTCAAAATATAAATCATATGGATGCACCGTCAAAATTCTTCTTCTGTTTAGAAAAAAAAATGGGCAGAAGAGATTGATTAAAGCCTTACGGTCGGAAGATGGTCAGTTTTTGCTGAACCCCAGCGATATTCGGAAGAGAGCAGTTGGTTTTTACAAAAATTTGTTTAGAAGTGAGTATGAAACGGAGGGCGATGTAGACAGCACTTTCTTGAGCTCCCTATCAAAGATGTCTGAAGAGGGTAATGTGGCTCTTTCAGGTGTGCTAAGCCTGGTGGAGCTATATAAGGCCCTTCATGACATGGAATCGGGAAAAGCTCCTGGGATTGATGGCCTCCCAGTTGACTTTTACAAGTCTTTTTGGGCAGAGTTGGGAGCAGACTTGTTACAAGTTCTGAGTGAGAGTCTGTCAAAAGGTATTTTGCCGTTGAGCTGCAGGAGGGCAGTGATAACGCTTATACCAAAGAAAGGAGATTTGACAGACATAAAGAATTGGCGCCCTGTATCACTTCTTTGTTGTGATTACAAACTGCTCTCTAAGGTGTTGGCAAACAGATTGGCTGAAGTAATAAGGCAAGTAATACATCCAGACCAGTCCTACTGTATTCCTAGCAGATCCATTTTTGATAACATCTCATTAGTTCGGGATGCTTTGGAGGTGTCAAAGCTACTTGATTTGGATTTTGGTTTGATCTCACTGGACCAGGAGAAGGCTTATGATAGGGTTGAGCACCCCTATTTGTGGAAAACTTTAGCAGCGTTCGGTTTTAAAAAAGATTTTATTATGATGGTCCAGGTACTCTATATTGAGATTGAAAGTGTTTTGAAGATTAATGGCGGTTTATGTGCTCCATTTCAGGTTAAAAGAGGTATAAGACAAGGGTGCTCTCTATCTGGAATGTTATATGCCTTAGCCATTGAGCCTTTATTACAAAAAATAAGGGAAAAAATTGATGGATTAAATTTGCCTAACTGTACAAAAAAGATATGTTTATCTGCTTATGCTGATGATGTAATGGTGTTTG